>CAUYRH010046258.1:0-15421 GCA_963574655.1 Perodicticus potto
ATGTTCTCACATAGTAATGAGAAAGTCTCTTGAATGTTATCGCAATCAGGTTGATGAAAATATCTCTGATTGTATCTGAAGCCCGCACACTGTACCCCATGATTGAATTATTGTACACAGTGATGATTCAATAAAAAAAAAAGAAAAAAAAATAAATTGAATAAGAGAAACCAGCTGTTTCCATTAAGCCAGATATGAAAGAGATTGGCAAAATTATGAAATGCCTCCACTTGTCTCATTAATCTTATTTTGTTTTGGGATAATATAGTTTTTTTTTCAAAAATAGAAGCATGTTCTGTTTATAAGTAGTAGCTTTTTAATGCTATCTTAAAATAAATTAATAAATATTTAAAAATATATCAGTTTCAATTTCTAATGCATTAAGTATTAATATGTAAAACTCATAAAAATAAAAGGTTTTGGGGTTCTCAATTTCTATGATTATAAAGGGGTCCTGAGATTTTTGAAAAATTGATAATTCAAAGGAATTAATCTTAATTGATATACTTAGGCTTTCAAGAAATGTCAGATGGCATTTATTTTCCTTAAACTTTGAAAAGCCATTGTGCCATATCATTAGTGGAGACAAATTCAGTAGTGGTGGCACAACTTTGTTGTGCTATCTGGATTCCACCCAACAAGAAGAGTAATGTGTGTGTAGCTGTTGTTTATAGAAACCTTGGAGAGTAGATAGGCTGAAAGAGAAGAAAGAAATCTAGAAGTCTTCCATCTTTCTTCCACTACTTTTTAGACTATGCATTCCTGTGAATAAAAACTTTTGTTAATTCCACTCAACTCAGTCAACACAAGCGGACAAGTAGAGAACTGTGTCTAACGCACTTCGAGTACTGACTATATATTGTTGAGTAAATGAATGAATGAATGGCTGTTTCTAAGACAGTTAATTGAAATAAAATAATCATCCCAAAATTTAGGAAAAGGCACTAACTATTGCATTCAAAGAGCAATTATTGGCTGAAAATAACCATGCTTTTCTGTGCTAGAAATAAACATAATTGCTTAATATATAGAATAAGTACCATTGAATCAATATTTAATAATTTGCAAAAATTATAAATACTACTGTTATATATCATAATAGTTTAGCAAAGTCTACATACCATTATTGCCATTTTTATTTACTGTCTTCTTTTCCTTCTGCATAATGATATGATTGTGGTTAAAATGCAATGATGTATCTTTGACTCAAAATAAAACTGATCTTTAATAAAAATGTTAAGTTTAATTATATTTAAAACAATGCTAGGTCATTTGTGAGCTGATTACTGCAATAATATAACATCTGATATAACCCAAAGTATAACTTGAACAAAGTCTTGAAAGGTTAGTTAAGATTTACAGAGGTGTCTGGAAGAGGCAGCAAAGGGAAAATTAGTTCCTGACCCACAGATGAATGCCCGAAAACCCTCTTCATTCCTGTCTCCCTGTATATTCTGCTGAACAATCACTTTCCCCCTTTTCCTGCCCTGAAAATAATTCATTTGCTTGTTCTCATATCTTACTGCTCATCTTGCCCTTCTCCCATTTCCCTCTCTATCTCTGGTAGATGTGCTCAGATTCTTTCTAATGTAAACTGGCTGAGTTTCTGTAGTAGGTAGAATCGTGTCTTCCAAAAAGATATTTTCAGGTTCAACCCCAGATACTTATGAATATGACCTTATTTGGAAATAGACTATTTGCAGATGTAATGAGCTCATACTTGATTAAAGTCAGCCCCACTCCAGTGGCAGCTGTCCTCAGAAGACACAGAAGCTTATGACAAGGGAGGCAGAGGCTGGGGGAATACTCATAAGCCAAGGGACATCAACGATTGACCGTGTTGGGGTTCAGAAAACAACATCCTGTATTGAAGGCCTCAGAAGTAGCCTCAGAAGCAGAAGTTTTCTGCTGTCCTTCTGGCCTCCTGCCTCTCAGTCCTGTTCGCCCTGAGGTGAGGCACTGACGCCAGAGTCCCTCTTTCTCAGGGCAGGTCATAGGAACAAGAATCTCTTTTCCAAAAATGCAGCCATAAAACCTAAAAATATTACTTTTAAGTTTCCCTCTGCCTTTCTGTGTCAAAACTGGTCTTAAAGGAATTGTCTGAAGATAAATCTCAAGATTGCAGATGCTGGCGCAGACGTGGGGAGAAAGGAACTCTTTTACACTGCTGGCGGGACTGCAAACTAATAAAACCTTTGTGGAAGGAAGTATGGAGAAAGCTCAAAGAACTCAACCTACACCTCCCGTTTGATCCTGCAATCCCATTGCTGGGCATCTATCCAGAAAAAAAAAAAAAAAAAACTTTTATTATAAAGACATTTGTACGAGGCTGTTTGTCGCTGCCCAATTTACAAGTGCTAAAGTGTGAAAATAGCCTAAATGTCCTTCAACCCAGGACTGGATTGGTAGGCTGTGGTATATGTATATGATGGAATATTACTCAGCTGTCAAAAATAATGGAGACTTTGCTGTGTTTGTAGTAACTTGGATGGAGGTAGAACATATTATTCTTAGTGAAACATCACAGGAATGGAGAAGCAAGAATCCTATGTATTCAACTTTGATTTGAGGACAATTAATGACAATGAATGACACAGTGGGGCATGGGGGAAGGAGAGCAGACAGAGAAGGAGGGAGGGGGCGAGGGAAAGAAAACAAGAAAATAGTGTCTAACTTTCATATAAATTGGATTCATTTCGACTAAAGTATATTACTTAAATATTAATTTTGCAATTCAACTTGTCAATATGTTGTTTAGGATATTGCATCCTCATCTGTAAGTGAAACATGTTTGTAATTTCTCTTTACAACAATATATTTTCTCTAATTTCAATATCAGGTGTATCCTGATCATGTAGAATGATATTGAAATATTTATTTTATTGTTTATAAGATATCTGGAATTGCTTGTTTTGTAAAAAAAAAAAAAATTCAAACAGTACCAAAAAATGCACACACAAAAAAAAACCTGAATGTCAGCTGCATATGGAAGAGGCATTGTCAGTATTATCTTCATATTTCAGGAAATCTAAATTTCACAAGAATACTGTTTTTTCAGCATTTGTCTATTTGTAGTTAACATGTAAATGTTTTTATAATCAAAGAAATGTTGGAAGTGTTTATTATTATAATGATATGAGTATATATGCTGTAGTTTAAAAAAAAAAAAACTTACTCAGAGAGGGTTAACTGGAGCAAAACCAGAAAACAAAGCTGTTCACTATTCATATGTGTTGGGTCTGAGAATAAATTGACTTATTTGTTCTATTAAAAAAAAAAAACGCTTAATCTAAGTTTCTGTACTCATCTCATCTTGGATGAGTAAGTAGCATATTTTGTGGATCAACATTAGTTCATGGAGCATACTTTTAGTGACATTGTAGTATAGGACCTCTAAGATATAACCTAAATAAGGAGAGTTATGAGATAAAAAGTGAAATAGAGAAAGCAAAAAATATTTGTAGGCAAATTCATGATATAACTGTAAAAAATATACTATCATAGAAAATCTTGAGAGTAAGCAGAAAAAGTTTAACTTTAGTCACTGAGTAAAGAGAAACTTAAAAGCAACAACAAAAAAAGTTAATGTTTAGGATTTAAGACAAGGAAACTATGCCATTAAAAAGTAAAAGCATCCTATCTATTTTTAAAGTACAGACATATTTTAGGGATTCATTCTGTGGATAACATTCTTTAGTGAATTGCTAGGAGAACTATAAAGAAGTATGATATTCAGTGGTGATCCTCAGGAGGTTAAAATAATAATAGAAAAATGATAACATAAGATATAACATTTATATGAAATTAATCAAAAATATAAGAAATTACTTAATTCTAAATGGTATTCAAGATCACTACCTGCTTGGAGCAACTAAATATTTCAGACGGAAATTGAAAGAAGGAGAAGCAATCTTTGTAAAATGATTGGCAGAATTGGAAGATTACACCAATAATTACAGTCATTATTTATTGAGAGCTTATTATATGCTCAGCATTATTTTAAATGCCTTAAAAGTCTAATTTTATCTGATTATTATAATACTCTTGGGAGGTAAGAGTTATTAGCCTCACTTTATATTGATGTTTAAAGAAATTAAGTAACGCATTCAAGGTCCAAGCAATTTCTGCACAGACAGAAATTGAACTATAGTCCATTTGAGTCTACCTTAAACACCACTGTGAAATAATTGCTGATATAATGTATCATTTAGAGAGGTTACTTCTAAGCTATTATCACTGCCTATTAACTATCATTTTCTACACTGCCTTATAATATGTGTGGTGGTATGCAAATTTTAGTTATTGTTATCCTTATGACTGTAAAAATTGCACAGAAATCAAAATACAAATTATTACTGAAAATAGAATCAAGTCCTTGTAGCATTTTATTTACATGTGCATGAGTAGTTGAACATGTAAATAATAAAAAAAGAAACAGTAACATCCTGTACGTTCATATTAGTGAGTGGAGTGGGCCAAGATAGCAGATTGGAAGCAGCTGACGCATGCTACTATCACAGAGAGTGTTGAAAGACAAATAGATGCTTAACTTCAAATTGTTCATTGTGTATGGAGCCTCAGAATTCAACAGAGAAGCAACAGGAGGCACTGAAGGGAAGCGAGATAGAGAATTAGGTTGACCATCGTAGCAGGACAGGTGGGACAGGTGAGAGCTGGCCAGTGCTTCACACTCACCCTGCTGACTTTGCAACCTGAGCTACTAAATGACTCTCCACCTCTGCAGGCTTCCAAACTGACAGGAGAGTGGCCTGGAAACTGTGCAGTGGTGCTGCTCTGGGGAGGGAGCCCAGAAAGGCCAGTAGCTTCCTAAGAACTGCTTCTAGCAGCTGGCACCGTTCAGAGAGCCCAGCCACGGAGTGCTGAGTTTGTTCAGCGGCCAGGTTCACTGCTGCCACCTTCTTGTGCTACTGCCAGATCAAGGAAGGAGGGGGAAAGCCAGGTACTCTTATGTGTCCCAGAGTCAAAGGCTAGCATGCCACCACTGTTATCAGTGCCAAGAAGTACCAGTGGGAGAAAACACATGAGGCTGCCAGCCCTGCTGATGCCACTAAGCAGGCTCCACTCTCCTGCCTCAGCTTCTACTACTGGAAGACCCCACAGGAATAGTTGGATAAGGGCCCCAGTCACACCCCGTGGGTCCTACCACGCCTGCTGTGGCTCCTGCTGCCATCATGTGCCAGCAACCTTCGCAGCCTCCTGCCTCCACTGCTACCACAGAGAAAGACCCACCCACACCCTTCCAAGCTTTAATCAGTAGCCTGGGTACCAGTGTGCCCTTCTGTATGAACAACCCCATGGCCTGTGTGTTCTGTGACAAATACGGGGGGTGGGGAATGGGAGCTGCAGGAGAGCAGCAAAGCTTCAGTGCATCTGCCTTTGCCATGCCTTAACATTCTTTCAGAACAAGACTCAAACACACAATCTAGGAGCCTGGAATAGGGGATTACTGGCATGTGAACACCTTCCCAAGACCTGAGCTCCAGCAAACCCAATTTGCCAGCAACATTACACCGGGTACCTACCAGCACAAGATAAAAGGCAGTATACCTCTCCCTCTCCACACTAAGCAGCAGAGTTCCCAGCAGAAAACGAGTATATGCAAAGCTATCAGTTTTGAGACAAGAGAACAAATTTCAGGTGAAAAGGAATCAGCACAAGAATCCTGGCAATGTGAAAAAACAGAATATTTTGACACTCCCAAAGGATCACATTAGCTCCCCAGGAATTATCTTCCACCAAAACAAAACTTCTCAAATGTTAGATATGGAATTCAAAACGTGGATCCCAAGTAAGCTTTTCTATTTGTGTTTTGAATCTCTCACTTTGTTCATTTATTGTTCCATTGACCTCAGTAAAAATCTTCATGACCATTATTTTGAATTCTATGCTCAGTAAATTATATATCCATTTCATTGACATCAGTTTCTGGAGATTTTTCTTTTGAGTTAATTTGGAACCTATTTCTCTATTTCTTTATTTTATTTGACACTCTGTATTGGTTTCTAAGCATTAAATACAACAGACATCTATCACAGTTGTCACAGACTAGCTTCAGACAAGAGTTGACCCTCACTGAACAGCCCAGACAGAAATTCTGAATGCCTCTCAAATCTTTGTGAGCATCCATACTGCTGCTTTTGTAGCAATCCCTGGGAGGCTAGAATATTTGAACTTCCTTCTGTGCCCCAGGACAGGCAAGATAGAAACCATTCCCTGAATTTCAGTCAGAAAAGTTGGGGTTCAGGTTTTGACACAAGGTCCAATTACTTCTTTCCTTAGGAAGAAACTGGAATCTGGAATTTATTGTCTGCTTACTGTGTTTTAACCAAGCAGAGGAACTGTCACAAAGACATGCATGCTCATTCAAACAACACCTTTGTTGTCTGTCCCCCAAGGGACCTAGAAAATCCTGGACACCATTATCTCTTAGAGATAAGTGTCATAAAACCAGTCCCTTAGGTAACAGAAAAGTTAGGATTCTAGCTATGTAGTCCAATTCCTTTCAGGGAGTAGCTAGAGGCTTGGTTTTATCATTAGAATGAGCCATGGGGAGGAGTCCTGAGACCGATTCACAGGCTCAGTCAAACACCCAGGGGACTAGTTGCTAGAACTCTAGCCTTCTGGTTAAATTCCAAGCAGGACAAAAGAGCACAGTCTTTTGAAATGCTTTTCCGAAGGTCTTATGCATTATGTCTACTTTCAATTTCATGTGCTTGAACTAGGAACTCAAACTCAATACCTACAAGGAGACGTGTTTTAGGTGAGCATATTCTGTTGTGAATAAAATCAAGATAATTAAAAGGAAGAAAATCAATAAGGGTAAGCAGTTAGTATTTTATCATACAGACTTTGTGCTTGAACTTCATTTACGGAGAAAGAAACAGCATTATGAAGCATGGTACCAGCATCTTTATAATCTACTCATTCATTACAATTGGGGCAAAAATTTTGTTCTCCTATTTAAATTTTGAGTGTAGCATTATGTAAAAGAGTTAAATTAACAAAAGATGATTCCATAGAGATATGATTTTTCTCTTCTAATTATATTTATACAAAATTAAAACATAAGATTAGCACATATTTACTATTCATTGGATGAATGCTGTCAATGATACTTTTCATCCCATAAAAAAAAAAAAGCCAACAAGATAATCTCATGTGCTGAATTAGTTATATAGAAACATGTCAAGGAAAGGAGAATGATATGTTATAATCTTAAAATCAAAGGAGAGGTAGCTAAGTTACCTGTCAAAGTACAGGGACTAGCTGTACTTTGTCATGGACTTTGACATGGTAGAAAAAAAGATTTAGGGTTTTCACACTCTGCCTATTGACTAGTTAAAAGTAATTTTGTATTAAAACTTTTAAAAGATGTAGTATTCCTAAAATCTATGGTAAAGACTTTAGCTGAGCTGGTACAGACTAGTCCCAGGAAAGAAACAGGCTATAGTATGCAAATAGAAGTGCACTCAGGATCAAAACAGTTCTGAAGGGAACACTTCCCACAAACAACAGATGAACTACATTGATTTCTGTCAAAGAAAAAATGAAATTTTTGATCTGGATGACGTGTAAGGGTAACAGAGAGGGGGAAAAGTGGCTTAAGACAAGTTTGCACTGGGACTCTGTTATTTAAAATTATTCATTTAAATGTCTTGGGGAAAAAAAACTGTATTTCTTCTTTTCATAAAAAAAGAAATTTACCTAAAGTTGAAAAAGAAAAAAATAGGAAAGGAGTAATATAATACATAAATATGTAAAAATATTAAAGTATAAAATTAGCAGTTTATTATGGAAAGTATTAGGTAATAAAAAACACAAATATCTGTTTAAAAAATTAAGATAAGGCACTGTCCATAGTTCAGTGGGTAGGGTGCTGGCCACATACACTCAGGCTGGCAGGTTCAAACCTGGCCCGGGCTTGCTAAACAACAATGACAACTGCAACAAAAAAATAGCTGGATATTGTGGCAAGCACCTGTAGTCCCAGCTACTCAGGAGACCAAAGCAAGAAAATTGCTTAAGTCCAAGAGTTTGAGGTTGCTGTGAGCTATGACGTCACAGCACTCTACTGAGGGTGACATAGTGAGACTCAGTCTCAAAAAAACAGAAAAAAAAAAAAAAAGAAAAACTGAAGCAAGAGGATCACTTGAGCCCAAGAGTTAAAGGTTGCTGTGAGCTATGACACCCTTGCACTCTAACTAGGGCAACAGCTTGAAACTGTGTCTCAAAAGTAAATAAATAAATAAAATAAAATAAAAATAAGCATCCCTTTTGTTGAGGAAATTAGTAAGCTAATCAAAAATAATTTTTTTTGAGCCTGGGGCTCAAAGGAGTAGGGCGCTGGCCCCATATACCAGAGGTGGCAGGTTCAAACCCGGCCCCAGCTAAAAAAAAAATTTAAGTTTAAGATACACATATTTCCTTATAATGGCTAAATTAATATTTATGAGAAGTATCACCTACTTAAAACCTAACTGGACATAAAAGACAAAATTATGGCATCCTCCAAAGTATTTAATGTTTAAAGCAATACAAATTTATTTAGACTTTCTTCCTGCTAAGTAAAAGATAAAAGACAAAGAAACTTAGACTTAATACAGTGTATTATTAATGAACACATTGTCTAATAGAGTTTATAAACTTAATTGCCACAGTTCTGTACAGAAAAGAACATGTTAAATTCTTTACATGTTTCCCAGAATGCTAAATCCTGAACCCTCCTTTTTTCCATGATCATGTCAATTCAACTAAAATACACTGAATAATGCCCTTTGCAGTTAAGAAGCACCTGGATCCTATGAGCAAGAAACAAGACACATATCAAAGGTAATACAATTATTTGACATATGCTTTTATCATAAGTTCTCCCTCAGCACAGTGCCAAATAATCTGGGGAAAGCCCTCAGCCCCCAGTTGCTCCCTGGTGAGTGAAACAAAGAAACAATTGTCTAATATTCTAAATTATCTGATGGCTGTCAAAAGCACTAGATTCTGTTTTTCCTGTATCAGAGTGCTGATATTAACAGTAACTGGCATACCCCAGATTCCACAGGGAGACTGAGAATAAGGACTGCAGTGTGAACTAGCAAGCTAGCACAGGCCACAACCCTGCCCCTCACTTTAGTGCAAAGTAAGAAGGTGGGGGAAAAAATCAGTTGCCACTTTCTCCCTTGGAGGGAAATTTATTGCATTAGATGCCCACACCCAAAAATAGAAAAGTGCATATCAATAACCTAAAAGTCATCTCAAGGAAATGGAAAAGAAAGAGCAATTCTATCCTAGACCTAGTGGACAAAAAGAAATAGCCCAAATTAAATCAGAAGTAAATGAAATTAAAAACAAAAGAATCACTGAAAATATTAACAAAACAAAAAGATGGCTCTTCAAAAAGATAAAATCAATAAATCTTTGAACAGATAAATTAGAAACAGATAAGTAAGATCTGTAAAAACCTTAACCAGAAATGGAAAAAGGGAAATAACAACAGACATCACAGAGATACAAAAAATTACCTCTGATTACTACAAAAACTATATGCTTAGAAATTTTGACAATGTGGGGAAAATGGACCAACACTTGGAATCATACAACCTTCCTAGAATTAACCATGAAGAAACAGATCTCTTGAATGGACCAGTATCAAGCACCAATATTCAGGAAACAATTAAAAATCTCCCAACCAAAGCAAAACAAAACACAGCTTTGGACTAGACAATTTCACAAAGAAGTCTATCAAACTTTCAAAAAAAGTCTTATACCTACAGGGCAGAACCTATTCCACAACATTGAGGAATCCTCCCAACACATTCTGTGAAGCAAATATCACATTGTTACCAAAGCCAGGAAAGGACACAATAAAAAACTAAAACTACAGACAAATTTCCCTAATGAACATCAATGCAAAAATACTCTACTCAACTCAACTCAAATATTTTACCTAACAAATGCAAACTTTGTAAACTAATCATTTGTACCCTCATATTAATCTCACATTTAAAAAAAGATAAGCAAAATTGGCAAATTGTTAGGTAGATAGAGAACAAAAAGAAAATGCACAAGCTTAGCAAATGAGAAGACATAAATGATGATCCAGGAATAAAAAAGATTATAAAAGACTACTAGAATAATCACATACCAAAAAATAGGATAACCTACATGAAAAGAAAAAAAAAGTCTGGAAACACGCAATTTACCAAGACAGAAGCAAACAAAAAGATCTGTATGAGCCAATAATGCATAAGGAGATTAAATCAGTAATCAAACACCTGCCCAAAATGAAAAGCCCAGGACAAGTTGGTTTTACTGGTGAATCCTGCCTAATATTTAAAGAAGTATTAATATCTGTTCTTCTCAATCTCTTCCAAAATATGAAGAGGATAAAGAATTGCTAAACACATTTTATCAGGCTAACATTACCCTGATTCCAAAGATAGTTAAAGATGTTGACAGAAATGAAAACTACAGACCAATACTTCTAATAAAGAAATGCTCAACAAAATACTAGCAAACAAAAAACAACATCACATTAAAAGGATCATATACCATGACCATGTGGGATTTATCCCTGGGGTATAAAAATGATTCAACATTTTTGAAATATGAAATCAATAAATGTAACACATCATATTAACATATAACCACATTATTATCTCAATAGATATAAGAAAAATATTTTAAAAATTCAATACTTTTTCACAACAAAAAGTCTCAAGGAACTAAGAATTAAAGGAAATTAAACTCATACTTGAAAAAGCCAAAGTTAACTTGCTCTGAAAATCACGCATAACATAATAATTTTTGATAGTGAAAATTAACAGGTTTCCTATAAGATCAGGAACAAGGTAAGGATGCTCACTCACCTTTCTTCTCTCCAACATAGTATAGAGAGTCCTAACCAGAGCAATTAGGTAAGGAAAAGAAAGAAAAGCCATCCAATTTGGAAATGAAAAAGTATTTTTCTGTTTATAGATGACGTGATCTTTATGAGTAGAAAACCCTGAAGCCCACACACTGTACTCCTTGACTGAATTATTGTACACAGCTATGACTCAATAAAAAAAAAAATGAGTAGAAAACCCTAAAGATGCCTCCAATTTGTTGTAAGTTTAAAAAAACTTCAGTAAAGTTTCAGGTTATTAAAATCGACATGTAAAACTCAGTCATTTTCTATAAAACAACAATTATCCAGAAAGGAAATTTTTAAAAATCTCACTTATAATAGCGTCAAACAGAATAAAATACTCAGGAATAAACTGCACTAAAGAAGTGAAAGACTTATACACTAAAAACTATAAAACACTGATGAATGAAATTAAAGAAGACACAAATAAATAGATACTTTATGTACGTGAAGCAGAAGATTTAATGTTGCTAGAAATATTCATATTACTGAATACTCCTTACTGATTCAATGCAATCCTATCAAAATCCCCCCAGAATA
Organism: Perodicticus potto; assembly: GCA_963574655.1. Taxonomy (NCBI): domain Eukaryota; kingdom Metazoa; phylum Chordata; class Mammalia; order Primates; family Lorisidae; genus Perodicticus; species Perodicticus potto. The sequence goes on from CAUYRH010046258.1 coordinate 11,465, forward strand.
TTTTATAGAAATAGTAAAAAATCTTAAAGTTCACATGGAACAACAAAGGATCTCAGACAGACAAAACAACTTTGATTAAGAAGAACTAAACTGGAGACCACATACTTGCTGATTTCAAAATATATATGAATATAAATAGCTATGAAATATAAATAAAGTTATGGTAATTAAAACAGTATAATAGTGGCATAATGACAGATATGTAGACAAATGGAATGGAGAGCACAGAAATATCACATATATAGTCTACCTGGACAAAGGTGCCAATAATACAAAATGTGGAAAGGGTAGTCTCTCCAACAAATGGTGCTGGCCAACGTACTACAAGAATAAAATTGAGCCCTCACTTTACATCATACAAAAAAAATAAGCTCTTAGTTGAAGATTTAAATGTAAAGACATGAATAGGGAAAAATCTTCACAACATTAGGCTTCACAATGATTTATTGCATTTGACACCAAAAGCACAGACAACACAAACAGTAGTAGACAAGTGGGAGTACATCAAACTAAAAAGCTTCTGTACAACAAATGAAACAATTAACAGAGTGAAAAGGCAACCTACTGACAGGGATAAAACATAATAACATATCTAATAAAAGATTAATATCCAAAATATGTAAAGAACTCAGTCAACTCAATAGCAAAAAACAATAATGATAACTTGATTAAAAATGTAAAAAGGGACTTGAATAGATATTTCTCCTTAAAGGAAGGCATACAAATTTTCCCAAGGTATATGAAAATATACTCAACATCACTAATAATCAGTAAAATGCAAATAAAAGCTACAATGAAGCATCACCTCGCATCTGTTAGAATGGCTTATAGGACAAAATAAATAATAAATAACAAATATTATCAAAAATATGGATGCTATGTACATATGCTCTTGGTGGGAATGTAAAATGGTGCAGCTGCCATAGAAAACAGTATGGAGGTGTCTCAAAAATTGAAACATAGAACTATGTTATGATCCAGCAACCCCACCTATAGATATTTAGTGAGAAGAATTGAAATCAGGATCTCAAAGAGAGATTTGCACTCCTATGGTCATTGTAGCATTATTCAATCTAGACCAAATGCAGAAAAAGCCAAAAGGTCCAATGACAAATGGGTGACTAAAAAAAGTATTGTATATACACACAATAGAATACTATTTAGGCTTTAAGAAAATGAAATCCTATCATTTGTAACAACATGGATGAACTTTGAGAACACTATATTAAATGAAAGGATAAGTACTTCATGACTTTGAGATACAATTTAGATGAGTTGTATAAAATAGTCAAACACAGGTAAGTAGAGGTAGAATAGTGGTTGCCAAGGGCTGGGGGTGGTGGGTAGATGAGGAGCTGCACTTCAGAGGGTATAAAGTCTTAGTTATATAAGATAATTAAGTTCTAGAGGTCTATTTTACATCATGCCTACAGTTAATTAACAAGACTGTACTATACACATACCGTAAGTACTACAAATAAAATCCATGTTATTTTAAAAGATACTGCCCATAATCGCTGTGATGACCTGAAAATAGCAGGGCAGTTTAAAAAAGAAAAGTGATAAACAAAGATAAGGAAGAAAATGGGAATTACTAAAATAAGCAGCAAAGTTAAAATGATGGTGAAAGAGCACTTTATTAGATAGTGAAAGCAGGGCATTGTGTAATGAAATTTCAAGAGTACTTGGATAATAGTAAATGATATGAAAGCCAATGTACGCATTATGGATTTTGGGTCTGCCACAAGCCAATAGCAACCACTGAGTTTAAGTCCAACAATAAATTAAAAACTTTAATCATAAAGTTCAACTACCTATGATTCTGGTTGTATCAAGTTTGTGATTAATATACAAAAGTCACCCAGACTAAGGTGCCCAGGGTTAGGAAAGAAAAAAAAATGATAGGTTGTTTTTCCCCCCTGTGGAAGAGAGGAAAAACATTTGTTATTAACTTGCTTTATTTAGTGATTTTGACATTTAAATTTTTAAGTAAGTTATCTAAAGACAATAGTTCAAAAATATTTGTCATTAACTAAAATTATTTTCTTTTTAATTTTCAGTAAAAGACAGTGGTTATGTTGAATATCAAATTCATCTGTGTTTTAGAAAATATCTTCATCCATTTGAATTAACAAATATAAAAAATTCTTTTAAAATAGCATCAGAAAGCAGGGCATTATGTCAGGAAAACTATAAGAGTAATTGATAAAATGCCTTTAGGTTATAGATAAGACCTATGGAATTTCCATTATTTACAGAAACTCTTCCTTCTTTCAGAAATGAAAACAGAGAAGAAAGGTGAGACTTCATCAAAGTCTGTACTGCTAAAGTGACAAATAAATTATACAGATGTTTAACCTTCATATGAATGTCTTATACTTGCTAAAAATTAACCTCATCTTTTACTTTTATCTAGAATTATGAAATTAACTTTCAATGTCTTAATCATTTCAGATAGTTAGCATTGCCAAAGAAAGTGTTTTAAGTATACTTTACTCTCTCTCTCTTTTGGGGGGGGGATGGGGTAGTGGTAGGACAGAGCCTCACTCTGTTTTTGGTATGGGTAGAGTGCTTTCGAGTCATAGCTGACAGCAACTTCAAACTCTTGGGCTCAAGAGATCCTACTGCTTCAGCCTCCCAAGCAGCTGGGACTACAGGCACTTGTCACCACATCCAGCTAGTTTTTCTATTTTCTTATTTTTTATTTTTATTTTTTTAGTAGAGATGTGGTCTCGCTCTTGCACAGGCTGGTCTTGAATTCCTGATCCCAGGTGATCCACTGACTTCAGCCTCCCAGAATGCTAGGATTATGCACATGAGCCATTGCATCTGGCCTGCTTTCTCTTTTAATCCCCCATTCTGTTCTTTTAATTTATTTATTTATTTTTTTAATTTTTTTTTATTGAGTCATAACTGTGTACAATGATTCAAGCTTGGAGTACAGTGTGTGGGCTTCCCATACAATCGGAGATATTTTTATCCACCTGATTAATGTTTAATTTGTTTATGTGCTGAATTACATTTGTGGATTTACGTATATTGAACCAGGCTCAAGATCGTGGGATAAAGCCCACTTGGTCGTGGTGTATAATTTTTTTGATGTGTTGCTGGATTCTGTTTGTTAGGATCTTATTGAATATTTTTGCATCAATATTCATTAGTGAATGAATGAATATTTATCTTTTCTTGTAGTTTTCTTTTCTTGTTGGGTCTTTTCCTGGTTTAGGGATCAAGGTGATATTTACTTCATAGAATGTGTTGAGTAGTATTCCTTCTTTCTCTATATTTTGAAAAAGGTTGAGTAATAAAGGTACTATTTCCTCTTTAAATGTTTGGTAGAATTCTGACGAGAAACCATCTGGTCCCGGACTTTTCTTTTTAGGGAGATTTTGTATAGTTGATGCTACTTCAGAACTTGATATTGGCCTGTTAAACATTTCCACTTCGTTCAGGGTAAGTTTAAGAAGGTGGGGTGCATCCAAGTATTGGTCAATTTCCTTCAGATTTTCATATTTCTGAGAGTAAAGTTTCTTTTAATATTCGTTAAGGATTTTTTGAATTTCTAAGGGGTCTGTTGTTATTTCATCATTACCATTTCTGATTGATGAAATTAGAGATTTTTACTCTTTTTTTCCTGAAGAAATTAGCCAAAGGTTTATCTATTTTATTGACCTTTTCAAAAAACCAACTTTGATTTATTGATCTGTTATATAATTCTTTTGTTTTCAATTTCATTTAATTCTGCTCTAATTGTGGTGATTTCTTTTTTTGTGCTTGGTTTAGGGTTGGAATATTCTTCCTTCTCCACTTGATTAAGATGTTCCATTAAGTTATGAACTTCCTCTCTTTCCATTTTCTTGAGGAAGGATTGCAGTGCTATAAATTTCCCTCTTAGCACTGCCTTTGCAGTATCCCAGAGGTTCTGATAATTCGTATCTTCATTGTCATTTTGTTCCA
>CAUYRH010046260.1:0-22463 GCA_963574655.1 Perodicticus potto
GTACAGTGTGCGGGCTTCACATACAATCAGAGATATTTTTATCAACCTGATTGATATAACATTCATGATATTTTCTCATTTACTATGTGAAAACACTTTTGATCCGTATTTAGAAGTTTTCTCCTGACCCTTCAAATATGCACCTAGACTCATCATCTCATTTAATCCTTATAATAAACGTACATGTTAAACATGTTAAAGTTCTGACCCAAAGAGGCTAAACAACTTGCCAAAAGTCACTAACAAACTTAAGTGGCAAAATGACTAAGTCTTACAGCCACAACCTATTTTTTTATTTTTGCCACAATCTTTCTATTGCTTCTACTATTTCCTTTCCCTACATTTTGAAGCTTCCTGTTGCCTTTATAGCTGACGCATGTTGGTTGCCATGACTTCAGGGTAATAATGAGAGAAGTTTTGATACCTTCACTTATTTGGCTCTTTCTGTATGTTCTAGATGTTATTCTTCCAATTTTCCATAATCTTGTCTCTTCTCATTAAAGAGATTTTGTGTCTCCTTTTAACAAAATATGTGATTTCTTAATATTCTAGCTGACAGTAAGAGACAAAAATATCCCAAATATAAAATAAGTTTTGATTCACATACAGAATTTCATTATTTTTGTCTACATAAGTCATTCTTCTATCAAAATTTCTTTATCCAAAATTAATTATTGTTTCAGAGTTTGTCTGTTTTCCATAGTCAGATATTATGAGTGTATACATCCAAATGTCTTTTTAATTAAATGTAAAATGGTGAAGTGCAATTTTTTGTTATGCTCCCTCATTCTCTTTTGGTATCAAAATACATGGAATATGATACTGCTTGTATTCTGAGATTCCTTCTCTTTATTATTCTATCTGGCCTTTCAACTTCTGCATCAACCCAAACCTCAGATCAATGACTAACCCCTCCTTCTATCAAACATACACCTGTTGAATCCTAGAATATCTTGTGCCAGGAAATAAGGGGATGTTATTTTCAAACAATGATGGGGCATGGCAAAAATAAATAAATAAATAAATAAATAGAGACATAGGAGCCAGCTTAAAAAAGTTCTCACTTGCAATATTTGAAAAAAATTAAACATCAAAATTAAAAGGACAAAGATTAAAACCAATTCAATGAAGTAAGAATTGCAAGACAATACTGGCAATAGCCTGGCAAGTATATACATAAATAAAGAGGTAAGAAAGTACTTCCTAATAGAGAGAATGTCAACAGTAAATGCAGATATAAGGGTGGCATTAGAAAATCAGTATTTTACAGCCTAAATGTCCACCAACCCAAAATAGATTAACAAGCTGTGGTATATATGTACCATGGAATACTATACAGCCATTAAAAAAGATGGAGACTTTAGATCTTTTGTATTAACCTGGATGGAGGTGGAACACATTCTTAGTAAAGTATCACAAGAATGGAGAAACAAGAATCTAATGTACTCAATTCTAATCTGAAGGCAGTAGATGAGCTAATAAAATAGTGGGGGGGTGTTACGGGAATGAGGAAGTGGGGAGAGGGGAGGGGTGATGGGTTTTTTTGGTGTATGGCACACCTCTTGGGGACAGGACACAATTATAAGAAGGAATTTATCTAACAAATGCAATCAGCGTAAACTAATTCTGTTTACCCTCAATGAATCCCAAACAATGAAAAATAAAATTAAAAACTTTCATTATAAAAATTGATTCAGGTAAGAGTGGTCAACAGATGCTATGTCTGAGGGAAGCTTTGACAATATTTATGTGGCCTTAGAGCATTGTCCTGCAAGTTATTTGGTAATTATACAAAGAAAAAATAACAACAAAAGATAGAGTGAAGAACCAGATTAATAAAAGATCAAAATTAACAACACCAATAAGATTGTTTTTCCTTGGATATGGTATATGGAAAAGAATATAAATTAAGAATATATACTATGGGCAGCGTCTGTGGCTCAGTGGGTAGGGCAACGACCGCATATACCAAGGGTGGTGTGTTCAAACCCGGCCCTGGCCAACTGCAACAAAAAATAGACGGGTGTTGTGGCAGGCACCTATAGTCCCAGCTACTTGGGAGGCTAAGGCAAGAGAATCACGTAAGCCCAGGGAGTTTTAGGTTGCTGTGAGCTGTAATGCCATAGCACTCTATTGAGGTTGACAAAGCGAGACTCTGTTTCAAAAAATATATATATATATGTATATATATATGTATTTATATATTAAGAATATAAATTGCATACTTTTATAATAAAATATATATGATATATTAACATATAATATATATTAAGAATATAAATTGCATACTCTTTAAAAATGATATATCACCTGTACAGAATCATAGGGAAACCCAGAGTAAGAGATATTCTAAAACAGATGTCTACAAACTGTTTTGGTGAAGGGTCAGATGGTAAATATTTTAGGTTTGAGGGATCATGTACATTTTTTGCACCTTTTTTGGTTTGTTTTAAACTCCTTTAAAAGTATAAAAAAATCTATTAGTTTGAGGACTGCACAAAAACAAAGCCATTGGCTGAATTTAGCCTTTAGAATGTAGTTTGTCAACCCCTGTTCTATTACTGTCTTATATTCTTCAAAAATAATGGCTTGAAAGACAAAGGCTGAGGAAATGAGAGAAATATGCCCATAAATTGCAATACTAGAGCAGACTTTGTAGTAGTAGATGTACAGTTTAAGGATTTCCTTTATTTTAAATTAGCATTTGGTTAAAACAAAAATTGCAACAATAACTAGCCAGGTTAACAATACTTTACCAATGGCAGATCTTTTTCTTTCTTTCTTTCTTTTTTTTTTTTTTAATAACTTATGTCCTTTAATTTAAAATGCTTTCAAATGCATATGTAAACTCCAATGTTGTTATGACTACACACAATGTTCTCTAAAAATCTGAGTGAACAAGATTGTTTCATTTTTAACCAGAATGCAAATATGTATAACTAATGTATAATGAGAAAAATAAATGCCAGTGGGTTTGAAATTTGTGTACATTGAGCTGATATTCTCTCCTCCTGTCTACATAAGAAGCCAATTATAGTCAGAAGTGTACGTGCTAAAACTGGAGTCAAAACAAGAAGTAATTTGGAGGATCCTAATGGCGTTGATTGCTGTGTTCACTTGTCAGATGCCCGACTCCCTCCGTCCATGCCTCCTCTCCCGGTGGACGTCAGCGATAGACTCATCAATCCTAGTTCTGCAGCACTCACTGTTTTCCAGCTTCCAGGCAGCATATATTCCAAACTTTGCATAAGACAAACTATATAAAACAAGTGAGGGTAATTTTTTCCCAGATTCCTTAGCTGGAATTATCTTATGCCTCTTTTATCATCCTGTTTGATTTTGTGTTTTCATAGCTGCTCTATGACATGTCTTTAGAAACTCTGGTGTAATTTCATAAACAGGACTACTTCCATCTATGAGGAGTTTTACTTATTCCCAAGTCCTGTCAATCCTTTTAGTAGTTGTTATTGCTCCTCCAATCCCTGCACACATTTAAAAAAGTATAATAGGTGATTAGATTATTTCATTATACCATGAAATAATGGTATTATACCATACATAATATGGTATGTATGCCTACCATATTACAATGATTTCATGTAATATTTATGAAGGCACAGCTCAAATATTTTCTACGTTTTATAATTACAAAAAAATCTGTGCATCTCTGAAAGCACTTTCTTGATTCCTTATATCTGCATCTCATTAGATTTTGTCTCACAATATTTATCCATTTGAATGGCTCTTATTCTGACATTGTGCTTTCTTCTGGATAATAAAATAAATGAATGCCTTCTTACTCTCTCAGCATTAATCTATTATACCTCTTCATTGTTTGGGCTGTCTTTCATTATGCATATCAGGTTGTCAGATTTCTGACATTTCTAGAAATGTGAATTCCCTTTATGAGTTGATGTGGTGGGTGAAGAGTCTAGTTTATTTCTGATTTTTCTCTTTTTAAAAAAATAAGCAGTATGTAAACTCTGAGGTGAGTTCTTTGTATTTCAGTCCTGCCAAAAGATGTCTTATCTTAAAATCCTTCATGCAAGGGCATCTTTTTGTAAGACAGCATAATGTAAAGTTCTCATAGACTGATGGGAATCATAGTACAGTTCTGGTTAGGGTTTAATTCTATTTCCTTAGGGATTGCCCACTACAGGATTCATCGCCCCCAATATTTCTAGTGACAGATTGTCTTAAACCAATCACAGCAAAGTAACGAACATCTGTTTCTTTGCATGGGTTTAGTATGTATATGCAAAGGGTTTGCTTACTCAAGTTTTTTTTTTCCCTCTCTGTACATACTGAAGGTCAAGAATCATCATGAACTATTCAAATGAAGTGTGAAGCATTTACATCAGTGGTTCTCAACTGTATTAAAGGGCCGCAGCATTAGGGAGGTTGAGAACCACTGATTTACATACTCTTTTATGAGTGCCTTTTATTCCACATAATTGTTAAAGCCATGTAGTTCAAAGTACATATTCCCTCTTACATTCTCACAATCTCTCAAATCTGTTAAATGATGACCTCATGTATACTAAGTTGATAGAATAGCAATGTTATTACCATTGAGTATATCACAATTTCCATTTGTGCTAACCCAATTTGGAATATAAGGCCTCAATTATCAATTCTTTGGAAAGTTTCTTCAGTCTGTCAGAGCATGTTGAATACTTGCATTCCTGAATGTAGAAATTATTAAGATTCACAAGAACCTTATAATTTGCCTTATCTGAATAGTCTTTGAAAAGTTCCCACAATGAAAACTTGACCTAACATGACTATCATTCACAAGTATGGGTCTGTAGGGATGAGTCATAGATTCTTTCCCATTAAGTCCTGGGTAGTTCTGATTTATAATATGTTTAAAGGCTATCATGTCTTAAATTTCTATTATATAAAACTTCCTTTATATATTTTATGTTTAACTTTCATAATGACCTTGTAGTTTTGATAGTATTACTCCAGTTTTGATTGAGGAAACTTCAGAGGATTGTTGCAAAAAATAAAGACCCAAAAGTGTTGGCAATATATGATCAATTCCTTCCATCCCAAGATCTAGGGATTTGCCAAAAGGAAACATAATAATTTCAACTCTCTATTGCTTAAACAAGAAAATATATTTACTACTTGTAACTGAAATCATTACATATGCTTCAAGAAGGGATTTATCCTGGCTAGTGATGGCTTGATAGACTCTGAGTGTCACCTGTCACGTCATTCTCCTCTTCTTGTCATGGCCATCCATGGGCCAGTATCAGGCCTCTGGAATGTCCACTGCAAGAGGATAAAAAGGATGTTGTTCACTGGAAGTTAGATAAAAATGTAGAACACTAATCTCTAGGACTAGTGACCCCTATAGTTGTGTTGGATGTTTCCAAATAGGCCACTTTGGAGTATAGTGGCTGCTACTCAAACATGGCCTAGAGGCACCATATTCATGGGTAAGTCAAAACATATCATACAACTAATATTCTAATTCCCCAGAAGCAAGAAGAAGGAAGTGGCAATAAAGTCAGCTGCTGGATGTACTTCAAATATAAAGAAATATCTGGGATTGGTTTTCTCCACAGTAATGGTGTTTGGCAACCCCAGACTGTGGAATAACATCCAAAGAATAAACTCTTGTTATATATCCTTTGTTTATACATTCTTTTAGTTTTAAGAACCAGGGACATTTCCTTGGTAACCAAGGCCATTCAGATTAATGTAAACAGCAGGGTTCATGTGCCACCAAAGAATTTAAAATGGTAAGTATCAAGTTAACGTGTGTGAGAGCATGTACATATGTGTTAACTATTAAAATTGAATCTTAGGGACTATTTCAATAAGACTTTGTTCTTCAATGTCACAAGGTAATAAATGTCTAATTTAATGAGTTAAATTCCAGGTATTTATGACCCTACAGATTATATTTTAAGTTTGCTCTGTTACAGAATGTTGTCTCTATTTAGTTTGATGCTCTTCCTTTGGAAGCTAATTGTTTACATAGTTTTGAAGGTGAAAACCTTGATCTATGTCCTGATTCTTAATTCTGCTTATCCATAAATTTTATTTTGCTAGTGTACTCAGAATTCATTGAATCCAAGGAATGGAATAGGGTGGCTAAACTCACAAAAGATTGACACAAACAGGAATGTCAATTTATGGATTTGAAATGATTAATATAGGTGGAAAGAACACGGGAAATTTAAAGCAATTGATCAATCCAGTTTGGTTCTGTAAGAAATTGTATAAAAGAAGCCAAATATAACAAGCTGCTTTGAACCAAATGAGTTAGAGAATGGGAAAGTAATTGGCTGGTTTTAGTGGCTATGGAGTCTGATGCATGCATTTCTATTACAGGAACCTATCTGCTAGAAGGACCAGCAGACCGTTGAATCTTTGTGTCAATATGTGCACCCTAATGAAAAAAAGGGAATATTTTATTTTTATTTTGCTCCTTTATCCTCTAAGAGCAAGAATTATATACTGACTTGAAAGGAGACTGTTTAGAAGGAGAAGGACAGCATCAATCTTAACTGGTGGGCACAGAAAGAGTTAAATTAGTAAATTCTAGAATGATTGCTCAAGACCAGTCAGACTTTGAGGAAGGGAAAATAAAACACAAGAGAATAGTGGCAGACCCTAACCACAAGAGTCAGGAGCAAAGAACGCAGCAGGCATCAGACTAAAAAAGGGTTCTGCGCAAAGTTGCCTGGCACTTGTGGAGGTCCAAAAAAATAGGCTCCCTGCCTTGTCCTAGCTCTATGATAATAAGATAGATTTCATGCAAATGAAGTAAAAAATAACTAGTAATAATTGATCTAGAGAGGCCCCTAAAAGGGAAAAGCCAAGGGAACAGGTAGTAGGTATTTGTGTTGCAGACTAGGAATTAAGGCATGGAAGGAAGAATAAGACTGTTGTTTTATTTTATTTTATTTTGGATTAATGATATGTAGGTATGAATGATTAGGTTACAATGTTTGTGTTTATTAAAGTCCAATAAATCCTTTTTATTTTATTTCAGATTAATGATTATTATGTGGGTACAAATGATTAGGTTATAATGTTTGCGTTTGTTAGTCAAAGTCCAAGTTGTAGTTGAGCCCTTCACAAAGGGGTGTACTGTAAACCTTTACATTGTGCATATTAGGTGAGAGCTTACAAATCCCCCTCCCTCCTCTGCACTCTCCTTCCTGCCTGGCTGCCCACTTGAATTTAAAGTGGCATGTGTTTTTCTCTCATGTGGGCGTGTAGTTGTTTATCAATTGGTTTCATATGCATATTGAATACATTGGATGCTCGCATTTCCATTTTTGTGATACTTTACTAAGGAGAATGTTCCTCAACTACATAAGGTTAGCACAAAAGATGTAAAATCATCATTTTTATGGCTGAATAGTATTCTATGGTATACATTTACCACTATTTATTAATCAATTCATGGGTTGATGGGCCCTTGGATTGATTCCACATCTTGGCTATTGTGAATTGAGCTGTGATAAACATTCTAGGGCAAATGTCATTGTGGCAAAATGAGGTTTTTTCTTTTAGGTAAATACCTAGTAATGGAATTGCAGGATCAAATGGAATATTTACTTGTAGCTCTTTGAGGATTCTCCGTACTTCTTTCCAAGGCAGCTATATTAGTTTTCAATCCTACCAGCAGTGTGAGAGTATTCCCTTTTCTTCACATCCATGCCAACATCATAGCTTTGGGACTTCATGATGTGGGCTATTCTTACTGGGGTTAGATGACATCTGAACGTGGTTTTCATTGGCATTTCTCTGATAACTAGAGATGATAACAGTCAAACAGAGAATCAAATCAAACACATAATCCACTTCACAGTAGCTTCAAAGGAAATGAAATACCTGGGAATATACCTAACAAAAGATGTGAATAGTCTCTACAGAGAGAACTATGAAAGCCTGAGAAAAGAAATTGCAGAAGACATTAACAAATGGAAGAACATACCATGCTCATGGTTGGGAAGAATCAACATTATTAAAATATCCATGCAACCCAAAGCAATCTACATAGTTAATGCATTCCTTGAAAAGCACCAATGTTATACTTTGAAGAACTTGAAAAAAAAAATACCTTTCTCCATATGGAACCAGAAAAAAACAAAAAGAAAAATGAATAGATCATGCAATTCTAAGAAATAAAAACAAATCTGGAGGCATCACATTACTGGACTTCAGGTTATCCTACAAGTCTACAGTGATCAAAACAGCATTGTACTAGCACAATAATAGAGATATAGATATATGAAACAGAATAGGGACCGTAGAGATAAAACCAGCCATGTTTTGTCATCTGATCTTTGATAAACCAAATGAAAGCATACACTAAGGAAAAGAATACCTATTTAGTAAATGATGCTGGAGGAACTGGATAGTCACATGTAGACTGAACCTGGACCTGAATTTCTTACCACTTACAAAAATTGACTTTAGCTAGATAAAAGATTTAAAAGTAAGACACAAAAAGATAAAAACTCTAGAAGGAAGTGTGGGGAAAACTCTTGATGATATTGGCCTGGGAAAGACTTTATGACAAAGACCCCTTTGGCAATTCCAGCAACACCAAAAACAAATGGAAGAACAAATTAAGTTCTATCAAATTAAATAGCTTCTGCATAGCTAAGGGCACAACTACAACAAACAGACAGCCTTCAGAATGGGAGAAGATATTTGCATGCTATGAAGTTGACAAAGGGCTAATAACTAGAATCTACAGAGAACTCAAACTAATCAACAAGAAAAGAGTAAAAAATCCCAATTATAAGTGTTCAAGAAACATGAACAGAACCTTCTTTGAAGACAGATGAATAGGCAAAAAACACAGGACAAATAAGTTTTAGGTACAAAAGAGTACCTAACTTTCACTCACAAGTTAAATAAGAAGAGACCTTCTTAGCCCTGCTGACCTGCTGATTCTCCAACTAATTCAAGCATGATGAGCTCTAGTCTAGCTCATCTTATGAATGAATGTTTTAACAATAGATTCAAACTGTCTTCTCTGGTCCTTTCATCGCTACTTGCAACTTGGAAGAAAAGCCTAAACATTGGGAACTTAGGGCTGAGAAAGGTGAATAGCCACTCTTCTATTCCGAGCAGCCTATACAGCATCCTTCCTAGTGACACTTGGAAGGTTGAAGAGAAGTAAAGGAAGTCAACAAATCATAGTGGTGCAACACATGGACTATTCAAGTTTAGATTACAGAAAGAATTATAACTGAATCAGCAATTGTTTTTGTATGGGTTGAATACAAAGTGGCTATTCTAGTAATGCAACAATTGTGTAAATAAAGGTAAGATTGTACTGTCTTTGGACCTTTACCATGAGTTGATTACTATTTTGTAAAGCCACAACACTCAAATGTCACAAGCAGCATTTCTATGAGTGTGGGATCAGAGCAGTTGTTTATTCCTTAATTTTGGAAACAAAAGGAAATGAAAACATTACAAAGGCCAAAGACCTCTTTGTAGGAAGATCTAGGTCAAAGCTAAACTTGAAAAGTTGAGATGACAGGTACCTGAGATCTGGAGAGTGGGTGTTCAAATAAAAACACAAGATTTGGAGAATAACATATAAGGTTGTTTGATGATGTAGGGATGATGGATTGGGGAGGCCTTGACTACCCCAGTGTGAGATACATCAAGGATGCGTTGGGATATGTCAAACAGCTGCTGTTAGGAGTCTCTTTGGTTCTAGAGCAGTGGTTCTCAATCTTCCTAATGCTGCGACCCTTTAATACAGTTTCTGTGGGTCATGACCCATGGGTTGAGAACCACTGTTCTAGAGTCTCTGCTGCGTCAACTTGACTTCAGATTCTGATGCTGTTCTGCTGACCCCCTGGCTACTATCTCAGGATAGATGGGTTAACTGTGCTTCCTTGTGGCACACAGGGATTAGATCCTATGACCCAGAGCAGGGACCTATAACTCCGCCCCTGCCCCCCAAAAACCACATCAGCCAGAGATATGATGTACTAACCACCAGTGTGAAACCAATATGCAGCCTCCTGCCCTGATGAGCTGTTGTCAAACCTTGTGAGAAGGAAAAAAGGCTGTCCCTGCTGCCTTCCTACAGCTGGAATTTCCACTTACTTGTGAAGTTAATGTCCCTTCATTTACTCTTTCTGTGTTCCCTACCACTCATCTCTGTCTTTTGCCCCTTACAATGGTTTTAACAAATTAACAGTGTTAAGCTTAATTTAGATAAATAAAAAAGGCTAGCTCTTTGCCCTGGGGGTAATTATTGTCTTCTCCTCCATCACTTTCCTCTTCAGAGCACAGGCGTTCTCTTCATTCCCCGGCCCCCATTTGTCAGCTCCTGTAGCTCACAGTGGTTGTTAGGTTTTACTTACTCCTCTCCCACAGCCAGGTTCTTGCCAAACCATCCACCATATACAATATTTCAGCTACAAGCTGTTCTCAGAAAATCCACTCAAAATAGCTGAGGAGCAGCTGCTCCTGTGATATTTTCAAAAGGAAGAAATTTGTATTTGGCTTCACAGGCTAAGGGTCTGTCAGTTTTGCATAGAAAGAGGCAAATGAAGCCCTTCGTTCCAGCTGAAATTCTCTGCCCCTCACTCTCAGGCATAATTTCAATAGAAGGATAAGTAGGCCAGGAAATGGAAAGATGGTTCTGGAAAAAAGTATGCATCATTTGCATGAGGACTGTTCATTAGCTTCTCATATTTTTGCAACTGATATTTACAAGTAGATTAACAAGAGTTAATTTGTGCGGACAAATTAGAGGGGGGGGAAAAGTCCAGTTGAATCCAATTAGCATTCTTTGACTCATTTGTCACTCACCTAATGTAACACTGGTGGGAATGCTTTGATAATGTGGAGGAAACGTATCATTAATGTGAGGCACGCTTCTTTGGCTCTTGAAATTTAAAGTCTTTGAGAAATATGGGGTGTGGGGCTAAGTATCCTTACATTTTTTAGTCTGCTATTAAAAGTCTCTTCTTTTGCTTTCCCTCTCACACCTCCCCAGGAAGCATCAGAAAAGAACACTGTGGCTGTCAGGATTGGAACAGAACAATTAGACGTCAAGGATGCAATTAGTCTAAGATTAGAGCATTAGGGACTCAAAATCATGGCATCTAAGGCCAGGCAGCTATGAACTAGTAATTAAGAAACTACTTTCCACTTATTATTTCCTGAAGAAAAAAATGTATTTATGTATTTCCTGTGAGATAATGTTTACTCACTGTACAATTAAGTTTCAGTTGAGCACTTGAAGCCCTATCTTGATTCTGGAAGTGCTGAAATGTGTCTTACAAAGAACATGCCTGTATTAGCAATAAGGGGTGTGTAATAGCAGCATTGCCATTGCCTCTAAAGTAAATTTTATGCCTCAGATCTAGCAGAGCTGCAAATAATCATACTTCTTGTCACATGCTGTGGGACCACATCAAACATCATAAATTATTAGAGATTTCACATGTACATCATGTAATACCACAGGAGTTCCATTATGCTTTACCGTTAATTAATATCCACTGCCTATATTTCAAAGTGCTTTTGCCCTGTCACACCACAGGCTGTTATACAAACCATAAATGCTATCAATATTCCTGCATTTATTTAAGCTCAGACTGATTAAAATGTGATTTGTCCCATAATACCTTCTTAGTTTGATATGTGACTCAGATTTCTGACCTAACATTACTTCTATCTCAAGTTGTCATACAGTCAATTATACTGAGTAACTGCAGGGATTAAATGCACAGAAGAGAACCAGTATTGGAAGGAAAACATTACTCCCATAATTTTAAGAGAGAAAAGAAATACTAAGATTTGGAGTGCAGGGGGCTATTCTGTGCCATTGAAAACCAATTGTAAAGGTTGTGAGTTTCCAGGGAGAGATCATAATGTTTAGTCTGCCCCTTGTAATTCAGATGAGGAGGAGAGGTTCTCAATTCTACAGAGAAAGCATGCTTGTTGACTTAACTTTCTTACATTCTTCTTTCTCTTCTCTTCCCTCTCTTTTGTCAACACATATTTATTGAAGGCACAATACGTGCATTTCTATAGTGGGCCAAAAAGAAGTCAAATATATTAGACTTTTCAAAGACTAAGCCCTTCTCCCACTCCTGGGTTAAATATTAGTTTGAATAAAGGTAATATAACTTGAAAAAATACTGTAGAAGTTCTCTAAGTTGTCCACCTATGGGACTATAACAAACTGGTCAACATATGGATGTGAGCAACATAAGGAAGTAGGCCCTGATGTACTGATATGGACATGTGGTGCATGTCCAGTCTATGAAAATAAGGAGGTGGTCAGTGTAGACAGGTGGTCAACAATGGAGGTTCTACTGTATTTGCTAAATAGTGGATTTTCATAGAATATTATGATCAAGAGTCTCCTTATTGATAACTTAGTCTACTATTCTATTAGGATAATGACCCTGAGATTAGCAAATAAATGGTCACAGTCATACCAAAAGAGAGGACACTAGAAAATCTCAGAACTTAGCTAGAATTTGTTCTTCCTCTTATACTTACACACTACTTTGCTATCCTAAAGACCAATTGTAATTGCAAGAAAGACAAATTTTCTGTCATATAGTTTAAGGCCTTATTTTTCTCCAAACAAAGATCAATAACACAACTGTGGAGACATGAACCTAGGAGAAGCCTAGAAAAATCCCAACACTAGGAAAGGGGAGGAATAAACAACTTGATACACAATTTGAGGTAAAATAGCTAGATTTACAAAATTTTTGAGCTGCAAGCTGAATCAGGCTTTATGTACCTTACGTTATGGGATATGCTATGGTTTAAATGTGTCTCCCAAAGTTCATGTATTAGAAACTTGATCCCCAATGCATCAATGTTGGGCGGTGAAACTTACTGGGAAGTGTTTGGGTCGTGAGATCAACACCCTTACGAATGGACTAATAATTGTTTTTGTGGAAGCGTGTTCCTTATAAAGGAAGGAATTTCATCCCTTCCTCTCTCCCTCCTTTCTCACCCTCTCACCCTCTTATCTCCTGCATGGGACGATACAACAAAAAGGCCCTTAGCTGGGATACTGGCCCCTGGATCTTGAACTTCACAGCCTCCAGAATTTTGTTCTTTATAAATTACACAATCTCAGATATTCTGTTATAGCAACAAAAATGGACCAAGACAAACACAAACATGTTGTTTTGATATGGGTGCTTTTACTTCTCTATCAGATGATACCATCTTCTCCAGTGAGAAAACCATTTGCATAAAACTGTTTTTATGTTAAAATGTCAAAAAGTTAAAATTATACAAATGGGCAAACACTTAAAAGTTCTAGAATAGAAAATAGATAACCTTTTGATGTTTTTTGAATGTCTGTTGAATATCCAAGTGAGCCGTGATCGGGCAGGAGAGGTTAAAAAAGAGCAGAGAGGTAAAGATTAATTAGAAATGGGAGGAGCTGGCTCCGTGCCTGTGGCTCAATGGGCTAAGGCATCAGCCACGTACACCTGAGCTGGCGGGTTCGAATCCAGCCCGGGCCCACCAAACAACAATGACAGCTGCAACCAAAAAAATGGCCGGGCGTTGTGGCGGGCGCTTGTAGTCCCAGCTACTTGGGAGGCGGAGGCAGGACACTTGCTTGAGCCCAGGAATTGGAGGTTGCTGTGAGCTGTGATGCCATGGCACTCTACCCAGGGTGACAGCTTGAGGCTCTGTCTCAAAAAAAAAAAAAAAAAAAGAAATGGGAGGAGCACTGGCTCTATCCAGTCTTTGAACTCCTGAGGAAGAAAAAGAAAGTTCCAGGAAAAGAAAAGGCATTTGGTGGTGTGATCTTTATAGATCCTTTGCTTCATTTTTGCCAGGTGAAAGAAAGAGATTTTATTCTCAATGTGTTGAGGCAACTACCAAGAATCTTCACCAGCTCAGGAACAAATTGGGGCCCTGAGACATATAAGGGCAAACAATTAAGTTCATGAACACATCCTAGAAAAAGTGATACATACCTTGTTGCTGAATATCACTATGGTCACCTTCAAAGTACTTCCCTTGGGAGGCTGAGCACTGACACCAGCTGCTAGTCCACCTCTCAAAGCACTTTTTCTAGGATGAGTTCATGAACTTAATTGTCAGAACTTGTATGAAGACAGTTCTGATGGCCATTCCAGAAAAAGAGTTACAAAATTGCTTGAAAGGAAGATGAGGCACTGGAGTTGATGCATAGCTTCCAAGGGGAAAGTACTTCCTAGATGACTTTAGTGCTATTCAGCAATGAAGTATATAGCACTTTTTCTAACATGAGTTCATGAATGTAATTGTCTGAGCTCATATGAAGCCTGAGTTGTAATTAGATGAGCTGCCAAGCAAGAGCCTTACTGATATCTAATGGGTGATACAGAATCCTTAATTCATGAAAATTTAGAGTAAGCTGAACCAATAAACTTCTGCACACCTCAGATACCTTAGGTGTAGTCCTTGAAACAGAGCCTAAGAATCACTGTGCGGTGTAGCTCTGTACAGAGACAGAACTTTTCCATGTTATGTGAAGAAAAAATCTTGACAAAAGAACGAACCTGGACCTCCAGGATCACATGGTGATCGGCTCTTGGTTTATAACCATGCTGTAGACAGAGTTCACCCCTAGGACAAGTTTCAAAATAATAGTTTTCAAAGAGTTGAACTTTGATGTTAATCTTTTAAATCATTTGGCTTCAAATGATACTGTCTTAATGTAAGTAATAAATGAATATATTGAATGTTTAGATATGTTCGATATTTTCATAACTAGAGAGTTTATTTTCCAGGAAAAATAGCAACCCCTACAACTAGATTGTACATTTTTGTGTTTCTCTCCGTTTTTGAAGAAAGTTTAGACAGTCAGATTTTTATGCTTCCCTCAATAACGCCCTCTAGTGGCAGCTACTTTGGGGGTTAATTCCAAAATGAAATAAAGTGGTCTCCGAGTAACATTACCTACAAATCTCACTTCTTTGGGGACAACAAATGTCACTCTCATTATCTTCGTCCTTCTCATGCAAATAAACCAATATCACATCTAAATATCGGGCAAGTTTAGAGAAATTTATTTTTGTTTACTTATTAAAGGCTGAATGAAGGGCACAGCTGACTTCACAACAAATTAATATTCATTTATTCAATAAATATTTAGTGAGTATATTTGTTTCGCCAGAACTGTAACTATTCACTTGTAATATATTTCTATGTTGCATTATTTTACTTTTAAAAATTAAACTTACATCTTAAGAATTATTTTGGGATGAGTTGAATAAAATAATAAATGTACCATATATTTTTCAAAAAATGTTTGCATGCAGAACTTTCTGATGAATTAAAGAGATGGTAGGAATTGAAGAATAAAAGGAAGATGAAAGGAACAGTAAGGAAGCATTGCCTAGATCTTTGTGAAAATGGCATTTTGTTCAGAAGCTGGCATGAGCTCCCTGGGTAGCTCAAATAGCTCTACAGTCTCAAGATTGATGGCTTCCCTGTGTTCCTTTCACTGAGAATAATCGTGAGTCATTGGGCTTAGCTCCAGCTTTAAGCAGAATTTTGGAAAGAACATTATTTCTCACAAGGTTTTGTCTTTTTCCCAATGGATCACAAGATCTCTTAGAGGGTCACCAATTAGGAAGGACATCAGAATATTGGAATATGGGAGTTTGATGGGTCAATGAAATTCTTCAAAGCTGAGGCTATAGACTTGAAGAAACTTACTTGATCTGTGTACAATCCAGGAACTATGTTTCCTTAAATTATTTCCAGTTTTAGGTCTGCAGGAAATGGGAACTGATGGCTTGAGGAGTTACGTTGCCATTGCACTGGTTTCCCTCTGGGAGGCTCCTCTCTTGAGAAAGCAAATTAGAATTTTGAAGAAGTCCCTCTTCCCAACAGACTGAGTGAGCCAGCCTATTAGCCCACTTTTAAAAGAGGTATTAGTCATCATGCAAAAAGGCGAACCCTCTTCTGCACAAATAAACAGCCCCAATCTTGAGGAGATTTCCTCCGAGGCCATTCTGTTAGCCCAGATGTTGGCCATTTCTTGGAGGAGATTTGGACAATGAGCTAGACCAGGCCCTTCTCCCTTTTATATGACCAACATTTCATGGTAGCTGTGACGTTCTTACAGTCTTTTTGGAATTCTGATGAATGTCCCCCCCGAAATGACTCTGAGCTCTATTTTCCAAGTGACCCTGCCTTATTCTGGCATAGAAGGAGCTGGCAGATCACAAGACTTTGGACACAAGAGGGCTGCCTAGAAAATGAGGATTGTGCTTTTGATTATTTCATTAACAAAAGCCAAAATTCAGAAGCCTTTTTTACTGCAAATGGCATAGATGAAATGTCCTGAGGTACAAATAATATGTGATTCTGCTTATATGCAGCCTCTAACATAGTCAAACTCATAGAAGCAGAGAAGAAAATAGTTTTTGCCAGTGACTTTGGTGGGAGAAATAGGTATCTGCTCTATGGCATAGAGCCTATTGGTACTGAGAGGGTAGATCTCATCTTAACTATTCTTACCATAAACAAAAGCAAAAAATAAAGGGACACAAACAAGCTTTTGAAAGTGCTGGATATGTCTATTATCTTGCTTGGGGTGATGGCCTCATGAGTGTCTGCTTAGGTTCAAATTAATCAAAATGTACACATTAAAACTATGGGCAGCTTTATCTATCAATTATAATAAATCTGTTAAAAACTGCATAAGTATGTTTTAAAAGGTGTTTGTTGAATGAATAAAGGAATTTGATAGTCATTGGAAATTTAGAATATGTCAGACTTTGTTTCCTAGAATACAAAAGAAAATAAGACAGTCTCTGACTTCAAGGAGCAGTGATTGTGACACATATAAAAGATGTAATTACAGCCCAGAGTGATAGGTACTGAGATAGATGCTAACTGCAGAGCCCCGGAGTCAAAGTAGCAGAGAGGTCAAATTAGAAAATGATGGTGAAGGAAGGAAACTTTGAGATGACATTTGATCTTTTAATTAAAAACATCACTAAATCCACAATATCATTACTTTCAAATTATTTCTGCCTTATGTCTCGTGACTGCTTTTGTAGGGTAACATATTGGCTATGAGTAGTTAAATCATGGCTGTTGCCTTTATGTCAAACTCAGCTCCTCTTAGCTCCCCATAGTTTCTTGATATGGGAAATGTGGCCACTTATTTCATTAAGCCTTCAAAATGAGTCTCTGACCTCCAGGGAGACTAAATTTTCTATTAAGGACTTCCTGCTGATTAAGTCAGGCTATTTCAGGAACATATCCCTTTTGATTAATTCAAAAGCAATTGATTTGGGAACTATATACATCTCTGAAATGCCCTCACCTTTGCCATTTACTACTGGCCAGAGGGAGTCACAGGTCCTGTCCCAACTTAAGGGAAGAGATTATTCAAGATATGAATAACCAGTTCTCCTAAGTGAAGTACCACAAGAATGGAAAAATAAATGCTACCTCTATTCAATACTAATTTGGACAAGTTAATCAACTATTATGTGCACATATGGAAGTAAAACTCACTGTAAATCAAGTTGCTGATAGTGGGAATAAGGGCATTCACACCTAACTGGGGCAATGCACTTGTTTTGGTTAGAGAGCACACTTAAAACATTGACTTAAAATATACAAAAGCAAATTATGTAACCAAAATGCATGTACCCCTGTAATACTCTGAAATTCAACAAGTAAAATGTGTGAATGTGAATTCCAAATGGAAAGAATCATAGAGAACCCACCTTAGAATTTATTCTACCATATAAAGTCACAGTTTCCCCCAGGTGTATTTTAATGCTGTATACATATTTTATTTCATGTGTCTAAACATAAAATTTCATTTTAAATTAAAGAGTGGAATTTATTTCAGGGGAAGATCTCAGTTAGTTTTTAGGAAAAATACTAGTGTGTATACATTTCAAGATTTTATTCAACTTTATACTATAAATTATTTTATTAAAAATATACTCATCTTCCATGAAATATTTATGAATACAATATTAGTTTTATTTCTTTAATCCTCTGACTGTTTCATCATTCTGCTTATTTTTTCCAGACTAAATTTAAAATACCCTGATTCTGGGGCGGCACCTGTGGCTCAGTGAGTAGAGCACTGGCCCCATATACTGAGGGTGGCAGATTCAAAACCAGCCCTGGCCAAACTGCAACAACGAAAATATAAAATAAAATAAAATACCCTGATTCCGTACTGCACAAAACACACACTGTTTTCCAGATTATAAAAACATAGCACTAAAGGAATGACCCATTGCAGATATGTATATATTTGTAAAAATTAGTTCCTCTAAATCAGCCGGGGTTTTCTGAATTTTTTTTTTTTTTACTTATTTGTATTTACCCTGTGACTTATTTGTATTTACCACTGTGTCATGTACTCTATGTTTTTTGTTATTCACTTTGGGATTTTGAAAAATGAGAACATTGGATTCGGATGAGATGTAAATCAGTAATAGTTATTTCTCTGAGAAGAGGTGATCAACTATTGTTTTGGAAAGTTTGTCTTTCCTTTCCCAGATTGAGCTTCAAGAACCATTCAGGACACCAAATAGCACGTGATTCAAAAGTCATTTTTTTGTTTTGTTTTGTTTTTTTAGAGACAGAGTCTCCCTTTGGGCCTTGCCATCACAGCTCACAGCAACCTCCAGCTCTTGGGCTTAAGCGATTCTCTTGCCTTAGCCTCCCAGGTAGCTGGGACTACAGGCGCTTGCCACAACACCTGGCTATTTTTTGTTGCAGTTTGCCCAGGGCCAGGTTCGCACTCCCACCCTCAGTATATAGGGCTGGCGCCCTACTCCCTGACCCACAGTTGCCTCCTGATTCAAAAGTTTTTTAAGGATATTTGTCTTACTTTAGGAAATAAAAATCAGCGTCAGGAATAGAATAGGTATCATTCAGGTTCTTAATTTATCGATAACCAGGATTGTGATAGATTCTATCATTTTCCAATACAACCAATCTTTTTAGAAGTCAAAAACTCACGTGGACCCCTAGAAGACTCCCTTTGTAAAAGTTGCAGAAATTGCCTCTGATTCAAGTCAACTAATACTAGTAAGACTTCAGAAAAACTTGGCTTCAGGCAGACCCCTCTCCTCTTCCTATTGTTCCGATTCACCAGTAGGAAGGGTACAAGAAGTTATGGTGTTCATTAAGCATACTGCCTTTCAAACCTCTCTAGATTCTAGCCCCAAGTGAACTGACTGCAAGCCTATCTGTTTTAATGTTGCAAAAGAACAATTTTTGTAAGCAAAAGCAAACAAGTTTAACAGCAGGTGGCTGAAGCATAGCCTTCAGAAAGCTGTTAAGAACCATTTTTGTCTGTGAAATAAAACATGGTTGCAAGCGATGTTATTTGCCCTTATTGATTCAGTGAAAGAAGTCACCTTATGCTTAATTCAAATTGCAGTCCTGACACGGACAGGCTTAAAACAATCATGTTTTACAAATCCATTTGTTTAAATGATTCTCTTGTTGGCTGTTCACACTGTGCCCTGTGTTGTTATATTATCACTCACTGCAAGTGCTATTTAAAGAAGTGGAAAACCAGCAATGCACATTGCTTTAAGCAGTAGAGGTTAAATTTAGTAGAATAAGGCAAAACATAGCAGGTGAGTCTTAATTTCAAGATGTATCTTTGTATCCTTCCATCTACTTCGACTATTACTCTTCCTTTCTAGTCTCACTGCTGGGGTCAATGTGCACCCAGGTGCATAAAAATGACAACTACATCCCTTTGGGGGGGGGGGTGTTGAGATGCACTATGAAATAGTAAGTAATTTTTCAACTAAGTTTCCTATTAGTTCTCTTTGGGTTGGGCATCGCAGTGCTTTTCAAAAAGCCTGTTTCTATTCTTTAGAAGCAAAGGCTCTAGGCTGGATGGGAAAAATCCTTGTCAAACGTTGACAAGATAGAGTAGACCTTAAGTCTCTGCAACCCAATTATTTTTACCATTTAAATTTAAAAAAATCTCCTTGAAATTGCTACAAAATTGCTGCAAATTATGTTTGGTTCATTTTGCAGAAGTTATTTTGATCATAGGAATATCCATGGAAGGTTCTCTGATTGCATTTGTGAAGATCTACAAATACACGTAGAGAGAGATGTTAACTAAAATTCCTGGGATTTTAAAAATCAATAAGCAGAAAGTGAACCTTGTTTTGATGTGGTTTAAAACTCCAATCAGAGTGCATGGCTGATACACACGCATGGAATTAGGAACCACGGATACATGACAGCAGTTATATGTCAGAAAAGTCTGATATGATGTCCCAAATTTAGTAAACAGGAAAGAGCACCAGGAGAGAGCCTGCATTGCACAGATAAACTGAGTGAATGTTAGGTACAGAACTCATAATGAAGAAATAGCCACAGCCACCCAAACAGTGCTTGCTGGTTTTCCTTTACTTCGTTCTTACTGTCTCTTGATAGGTAAAAGACATCAATTCCCTGGAGCCCTATTTACCCCAGACAAATCACATACATACATCTTTTTGAGAAAAGCAGTGACTTCAGTGTCAGATAAGCCCATGTTTGTAACCTAAATCTTCCTCTTCCCCAACCACATGACCTTGGGCAATGGGAAAGCTCCAAGAATCTCAGGTTCTTAATCTGTACAAACTGCGATAACATCTGCTTTACGGATTTGTTGTGAAGGATTAAATAAAACAAGTTACCATTTCACTCAGCAGAATCCTGAGTGAATATTTGGCTTCTTTTGTTTTTGAGCTTGCGAAGCTAAGGACCCAAGATCATGGGGATCACTTCTCATGAGACCCTGTCTGCCACTGCACTCGCCATGATACAAATAGCCACCTGTAATAAATGGTACACAGTTCACTCTTTCACCCATCTCTGTACAGAAATAACAGTGTCTTTCAAAAAAAAAAAAATCAGCTTTGAAGAAGTAAATAGAAGGAATAAGAAATTAACTGTTACTAGCAATAAATGCAATCTAAAATTCAGTCATTTTAAAAAATTTCTTCTTACATTGAATAAATTGTTTCTTAGCCTCTCGTGTGCATGCGGATAATTGTTTTAGGAGATAGAAAAATCTAATAGATGAAATAACATGTAAATAAGAAAATACTAAAGATGTGAGAAAATGTTAGGAGCCATCAGAGAAGTGCTGCTGCCTTTTATTAATTAGGTGAAATGATTCAATATTGATCTACCCTGCTTCCTATGAGATTGGAGTTCTGAACATTGAAATTATGTTGAAGAACTGCAAAATCATGTCAGGAAGAGAGCACAGTGAATTTTACAGCCAATTGTTCCATGCCTCACTGGATCTTTAAGAAGCAGGGCATTGAATTGTCCCTCGTTTGAACCCCTCTTTGTAGGCTTTTTGCACATAACAGAAATCCAAACGACGAATGAAGCAGTGGAGGAATGAAAGAACAAAAGCGGATAAGAGAAAACTAATAAGGCAAGAACGAGGCGAGTATAGTCTTAATTGGCACAATGAGAAAAGATTTCCTATAATGTTTAAACCACAATAAAATCTTATCATGCTAAATCATA
This sequence comes from Perodicticus potto, assembly GCA_963574655.1. NCBI lineage: Eukaryota > Metazoa > Chordata > Mammalia > Primates > Lorisidae > Perodicticus > Perodicticus potto. Next base: position 21,526 of record CAUYRH010046260.1, read on the forward strand.
CCCTGTCCTTGGACTACAGCAAATTAAATCCTGGCTTTGATTTTTCTAGGCAGCTGAGTTAAAAGAGGCCATATTCTCACAGTTGGCAAAATACTTCACATGATCTTCCAGAACTCACACAACTGTGAGCAAGTAGGTCTATCCTCTATTTTAGTGGAATTACATTTGAGGCTTTTTTTCTTTCAAACTGTGTTACAATGTATGCAAATCCTATTTGATAACCTATGTTAAATACTTTATCTCTGATAATCTAAGTTTTTGTCAAAGTGGAAAAACTAATATTTTTAAGTGACTCAAAATTGTAAGCCTATGGTTGCTACTCAGAAAACAAAAGTAGCTGTTTTGGGGCATTCATTGACTCTCCACCAAAGGGTTGTCATTAAAATAAATTGAGAGTGGGGATGCTTGCAGAGCTATCAAATGGATGCCTCACATGTTTGGAAATCTCTGTTGACTTATAAGCATCTACCTTGACAGAGTAGGATGAGAAAGAAGAGGCCCTTGGTTCATATAGAGAGGCACCCCTTTTGAAATCAAATTACAGAGTAACCTCAATGCAGTTAATAAATCAGGTTTAACTCTTTTTATTTTTATTAAGTCATTTGTACATAAATCCTGAATACGTTTATGCCATTATGAGATTCAATGTGTTGATTATTTATACAAATTGGAGTGCTTATATCCTACCAGTTAACATAGCCTTCACCTCATTTACCCAATTACAGTGTTAAGACATGTGTGTCCTACACCTGATAGATCCAACTTGTACTTTCAATATGATCCATAGGTGTGGTCCCCCATTAACCCGCCCTCTGTCAACCCACCCCCTGGGGGGTGCCCCCCGCCGGGTGGGGGGGCGGTGGTGGGGTGTGGGTGTTGGGTGGGATGGTTGGGGGGGGTGTTGTGGGGGTGGGGGGGGGGCTGGGTGGAGTGGGTGG
>CAUYRH010046261.1:0-33528 GCA_963574655.1 Perodicticus potto
AATTGTGGTACATGTATACCATGGAATACTATGCAGCCTTAAAGAAAGATGGAGACTTTCCCTCTTTCATGTTTACATGGATGGAGCTGGAACATATTCTTCTTAGCAAAGTATCTCAAGAATGGAAGAAAAAGTATCCAATGTACTCTGCCCTAATATGAAGCTAATTTATAGCCTTCATATGAAGGCTAAAACCCAGTTATAGCACAAGAATACGGGGAAAAGGGCAAGGGAGGGGTGAGGGGAGGATGGGTGGAGGGAGGGTAATTGGTGGGATCACACCTACGGTGCACCTTAGAAGGGTACTGGTGAAACTACTAAATGTAGAATACCAATGTCTTCATATAGTGATTAAGAAAATGCCATGAAGTCTATGTTTAACAGTTTGATGAAAATATTTCAGATTGTATATGAAGTCAGCACATTGTGCCCCATGATTGCACTAATGTAAACAATTATGATTTAATAACATTTAAAAAAGAGATCTACAAGACACAATCAATAAGGTAGACATTATATTTATATATCAACATCTAAATCCTATTAAGAAAGAAAACACACCTTCAATATGGACCACAACTGATGATATGTTAGGTTATAAAGAAATAATCAGGAATTTCCATCAAGCATAAATACTATAACTGATGATAAGTCAATAAAATTAGAAATTAGTGAGAAAATAGTCTTGCCCCTGTCCTCCTGGAAATTAAAAAAAAAAAAAAGAAAAATTCCCATCAAACAAGTGTTGGGTGAAAGGAGAAATATGGACATAAACCAAATAACTTCTAAAAATTATAGATAAAGATTTATTGATAAAGAGTTCATACACATATTAGAGTCTATAGTATACATTTAATATAGTTATCAGAGGAAAATCCATTACCTTAAACATGCCAATAAACACAAAAGAATAAAATAAATTCATTAAAATTTCAACTCCAAAATAGGAAAAAATAACAAAGTAAATTAATTAGAACAAAATGAAAAAAATGATAAACGTACAAATTAAATGAAGTTGAGAATAGAAAAGCAGCACATCTAATTAATAAATCCAAATTCTGATTTTTAAAAAATGAACAAAATAGACAGAGCATTAGAAAGTTTAAGCAAGAAACAGATGGGACAGAAGAAAAATGTACAAAATATGAAATGAAAGGGGAAAATAACCTTGAAATAAGTTTTTTAAAACACAAAAGATTATTTAGCTGGCCTTTATGAAAAAAATATGAAAATATGGATGAATTTAATAAAACTCCAACTGTAAAACTGCTTACTTGCTTAGAAGAGATGGAGGAGCAGGTGGGAAGGGTGGTGTGGGGTGCACTGGGTACGGCGTGGAAGTGACGGGGGAGTGACATGTTCTGAGTCTGCCTGTCTGTGTGATTCAGAGTTTTGGAACTATCTTAATGTTTCCCACACACAATAAATACAGTAACATCAACAAAGAAGTGGAAAGAAACCCTAAAATGTGTACAAGAAAAACATATAGACTTATCTGTATTTAAGACTCACATTGAGGAGGAAAAAAAAATTAACTAACCTAAGTAATTTTGAACACAATATTCTGACTATATGTCTGCAGACTAAAGACAAAAATTGTTAATAAAGATTGAACTGTAGGTAGGAAGTTTGATGTGGGTCAGCAATTCTGAAATTACTTTCTGTGTATTCTAGTGCATTCTTGGATTAAGCAGTAAGTAAATAGCTGGTGGATAATGGGAACCGAGAGTCTCACCGTTGGGGAAGGCGATTGCAAATGTGAATATAGGGAAAGGTGACATGAACACTCTGTTACCGGACTCTAATTGGATTTGGAGATAGAACTGGAAGAATCAATAAATACTCATGATCTGCATTATTGATCTGTTTATCTTTGTGTATATACTTTCCTAGCTCTGACCACTAGAGGCTAAAGCAATGACACCCAACCAGCAATGAACACATATAGTGCCAAGACCTGGGTTTCTAAATATACTGTCTATCCAAAAGAAAGAGGGCTCCTTTGATACATCATTTCTTTCTGGGATTGGAACTGGGAAAATAGAAGTAAAGTCCAGAATATCTTATTGTTTTAGAAAGTTAAGAAATAGCTCAGAGAATCTTGTAGACATTTCAAAAGGATACATAGCCAGCTTTAAGGGACTCTAGTGGCAAAGTCTGGAATAATTTAAGCACAAAAATCAATGATGTTAGCAATGGATTATAACCTATTAAAGAGAATAAGATTCCACAAGTCCATACTAACATATATATTTTTGAGACAAAGTCTCACTCTGTCATCCTGGGTAGAGTGTCATGGCATCATACCTCACAGTACCTGGGACTAGAGGCATGAGCCACCATGCCCTGCTAGTTTTTTCTGGTTTTAGTAGAGATGGGGTCTTGCTCTTGCTCAGGTTGTTCTTGAACATCTCAGCTCAAGCAATCCACCTGCCTCTGCCTCCCAGAGTGCTGGTATTACAGTTGTGAACCACTGTGTCCTGTGACACTAATTTAAATTAATGAATAAAGGAAGGAATAAATTAGAGAATGGATAAGAGCCATTCTCACTGGAATTGAGTGAGAGCTCATTGTGGTTTTGATTTGCCTTTCCCTGATGATTAACAATGATTTTTTTATATGTTCATTGGCCATTATACTATCTTTGTTTGAAAGTGTCTGTTCATGTTGATCCCCACTTTTTAATGGGGTTGTTATTTTTTCTTGCTGATTTGCTTGAGTTCTTTATAGATTCTGGTTATCAGCATTTTATCAATGTATAGCACACAAATATTTCCTCCCTTTCTGTAGGTTGTCTCTCTGCTCTGTTTTTTTTCTTTAGCTGTACAGAATCTTTTTAATTTGATCAAGAAGTTCGAAAACAACAGATGCTGGTGTGGATGCAAAGAGATAGGACTCTCAGACACTGTTGATGGTACTGCAAACTAGCACAACCTCTATAGAAAGTGGTAAGGAGACACCTCAAAGAACTAATAGTAGACCTACCATCCAATATAGCAATCTCACTACTAGGTATTTACTCAAAGGGAAAGAAGATATTTTATTTAAAAACACACCTGCACTTAAATGTTTATAACAGCACAATTCACAATCACAAAATGTGGAAATAACCCAAGTGCCCATTTATACATGACTGCATTAATAAAACATGGTTTGTATATACAATGTAGTACTACCCAGCTACAAAAAATTGTGAACTAATATTCCTTGAATTAACCAGGATGGAACTGGAGGCCATTCTTCTAAGTGAGGTATCACAAAAATGGGAAAACCAACACCACATATACTTAGAGTTAAATTGGACTTAACCAATCAACATTAATGTGCATGTATGGAAATAACGTCAAAAGTCAAGTAGGTGGGGCTGGGTATTGTGGCTCTTACCTGTAATCCTAGCACTCTGGGAGGCCGAGTGGGTGGATCACTTGAGCTCAGGACCAGCCTGACCAAGAGCAAGACCCCCCTCTCTAAAACTAGCCAGGTTGTGACAGGTGCCTGTAGTCCTAGCTGCTTGGGAGGCTGAGACAAGAGAATCACTTGAGCCCAAGAGTTTGAGGTTGCTATTAGCTATGACACCATGGCACTCTACCCAGGGTGACAAAGTAAGACTCCATCTCAAAAAAAAAAAAATTATGTAGGTGGGGCTAGGTGCAGTGGCTTATGCCTGTAATCCCAGCACTCTGGGAGGCCAAGTGTGCGGATTACTTCAGCTCAGGAGTTCAAGACCAGCCTGAGCAAGAGTAAGACCCCATCTCTACTTAAAATAGAAAAATCAGCCGGGCATTGTGATAGCTTCCTGTAGTCCTAGCTACTTGGGAGGCAGGAGGATTGCTTGAATCCAGAAGTTTGAGGTTACTGTGAGCTATGACATCACAGCTGTCTACCCAAGGTGGCAGAGTGAGACTCTGTCTCAAAAACAAAAAAAAAATCAAGTATGTAGGAGAGGAGCAAGGGGCGGGTAAATTCCCACATAAAAGGCACAGTGCACACTATCTAAGTGGTGGGCACACTTATAACTTACACCCAAATGGTACAGAAGCAATGCATATAACCAAAATATTTGTACCTCTGTAATATTCTTAAATAAAAATATTAGAGTATGCCAGGATATTTAATATCAACCAATAAATGATGATGAAATTAGAAAAATCACCATTGGCAAATAGTAGTAATAACTGATTCATTAATTATCATCAAGAGTCATCGGTGATGGCTGGGTGTGTAGCTCATGCCTGTAATCATAGAATTCCGGGAGGCTGAGGCAGGAGGATTACCTGAAAGTGGGAGTTTGAGGTTGCTGTGAGCTAGGGTGATGACATAGCACTCTAGCCTGGGCAAGAGAGTAAGAATTTTTTTTTTTTTTTTTTTTTTTTTTTTTTGCAGTTTTTGGCTGGGGCTTGGTTTGAACCCACCACCTCTGGCATATGGGGCCAGCACCCTACTCCTTTGAGCCACAGGTGCCGCCCCAGAGTAAGACTTTTGTTTCAAAAAAAAAAAAAAAAGAATCATTAGTGGCTAAAACTCATGGGTCAGCAGTATTGGGACAAACTGTGCCTTCTGGTCTAATCAATGAAAATAATATAATATCACTTCTGTGTTATTCCTGCTAAAAATTGATGATTTGAATTAAATCACAAGGAAACATCAGATAACTCCACTCAAGGACATTCTACAACATACAGTAATTGATTTAATTTCTTTAAAAATGTCACTGTGTTCTAGCTTGCATTCCCACCATCAGTGCAGAAATAGTCCCTTTTCTCCACATCCACCCCAACATCTGTAATTTTGGGATTTTGTGATGTGGCCTACTCTTACTGGAGTTAGATGAGATCTCAAATTGGTTTTGATTTGCATTTCTCTGATGATTAAAGATGATGAGCATTTTTTCATGTGTCTGTAGACCATGCTCCTGTCTTCTTCAGAGAAGCTTCTGTTCAAGTCTCTTGCCCACAATGAAATGGGATCACTTGTTCTTTTCTTATTAATAAGTTTGAGTTCTCTGTGGATTCTGGTTATTAGACCTTTGTCAGAAATATAACCTGAAAAAATCCTCTCCCATTCTGAGGGCTGTCTACTTGCTTTACTTACTGTGTTCTTGGCAGTGCAGAAGCTTTTTAGTTTTATCAGATTCCAGCAATTTATTTTTGAGGTTGCTTCAATTGACCAGGGGGTTCTCCTCATAAAGTATTCTCCCAGGCCAATTTTTTAAGTTTGGAGAACACTCAGGGATCTAAATGTAGACCTGCCATTTGATACTGCAATTCCTATACTAGGTGTATATCCAAAAGACCAAAAATCACTTTATAACAAAGATATTTGCACCAGATTGTTCATTGCAGCTCAATTCATAATTGCCAAGTCTTGGAAGAAGCCCAAGTACCCATTGACCCATGAATGGATCAATAAATTATGGTCTATATGTATCATGGAATACTATGCAGCATTTAAAAAACATGGAGACTTTACCTCTTTTATGTTTACATGGATGGAGCTGGAAAATATTCTTCTTAGTAAAGTATCTCAGGACTGGAAAAAAATATTCAGTGTACTCAGTACTACTGTAAAACCAATTTATAATCACTCACACTTTCATATGAGTGAATCACAACTATAGCCCAGGATGGAGGAGGGAAGGGGAAGAGGATGGGAAGGGAGGGGTGTGGTTCAATAGAGGGAGGGTTAATGGTGGGACCACACCTATGGAGCATATTGCAAGGGTACAAGTCAAATCTATCAAGGATTGAACACAAATGTCTTAACCCTGTGATTAAGTAAATGAGATGAAAGCTATGTTAATTAGTAGGATGTAAGTGCTCCAATTTGTACAAACAATCAACACACGGAATCCCACAAAGGCATAAATGTATTCATGATCTATGTATATATGACCTAACAAAAGAAATAAAAATGTGAGTGTGATGAAACATAAGGCATGAGAAACTAAGATTAAGGGAGATTAAAGAGACATGGTAACTAAATATAAGGATGATAATTCTGGATTGGATCTAGGACCAGAAATATTTTTTTCTTGTAAAGAATATTATTATGACCCTATTGATGAAATTTGGATAAGAACTGTAGGCTAGATAATAGTATAACATTCATCTAAATTTCCAAATTCTTGCAATTGTACTATAGTTACATGAGGTGTTATCCTTGGTTTTTTAGAAAGTACCCACTGAAGTAGTTAGGAGTTTAACACATAATGTATTCTCAAGTCATTTAGGATATATATAACAGAAAAAGAGTGAATATGGTAAAACATTAACATTTGGGGAATCTAAACAAGGAGTATATGAGAATTTTTACACTATTGAAAATTTTATGTAAATATGAAATTTTTCTAAGTGGCAAAGTTTTTTAAAATGTCCAAAAATGGTTGAAAGATATTAAGATAACAGAGTGAAAGAAGATATTTACAATGTGTATAACTGATAAAGGGCTTTTATCAAAATGTATAAATTTTTCACTTCGATACAAAAAGCAAAAATAATGTAATAGAAAAATGGGTAAGAGACCTTTAGGTACTTCATAAAAGAGGTTACCCAAATGAACGATACATATATATATGAGAAAGAACTCAGTATTATAGGTAATTCAAGAAATGCAAATTAAAACAAATAGTGAGATGCCTCCTTATACTCATTAAAATGACCATGATTTACTGGAATGATCTACAGAGAACTCAAATTAATTAATAAGAAAAGAGCAAACAACCCCATATCTTTGCAGGCAAGAGATTTGAACAGAAACTTCTCTGAAGATGAGAAATGGCCAACACGCACATAAAAAATGCTTATCATCTTTTATCAGAGAAATGCAAATCAGAACCACTCTGAGATATCACCTAACTCCAGTAAGAATAGCCCACATCACAAAGCCCCCAAACTGCAGGTGCTAGCGTGGATGTGGAGAGAAGGGAACATTTCTACACTGCTGGTGGCATCGCTAACTAATATAACCTTTATGGAATGAAGTATGGAAAATCCTCAAGGAACTAAAAGTTGACCTTCCCTTTGATACCACAATTCCATTAATAGCTGTATACCCAGAAGAACAAAAAATCATTTTACCACAAAGACATTTGCACCAGAATGTTTGTTGCAGCCCAATTAATAATTGCCAAGTCATGGAAGCAGCCCAAATGCCCATCAAACCATGAATGGATTAACAAATTTTGGTATATGTGCACCATGGAATCTCAGCCATAAGAAAAGATGGAGACTTTACATCTTTTGTGTTTACATGGATGGAGTTGAGACATATTCTTCTTAGTAAAGTATCTCAAGAATGGAAAAAGAAGTATTCAAAGTTCTCAATACTACTAGGAAACCAATATATAAACACACTCTATACCAGCGGTTCTCAACCTGTGGGGCATGACTCCTTTGGACGGTGTTAAATTCGTGACATTGGGAAGGCTGAGAACCACTGTGAATGATAAAACACAAATATAGTCTAGCAAGTTGGGGGGAAGGGAGGGACAGCTGAGGGCAGAGAGGAGGGTGCTTGGTGGGAGGAGAGAGGGCATTTGGTGGGATCTCGCCTAATGTGCACTATGCAGGGGTACATTTCAAAATAACTATGAGTAAATTATAAATGTCTTACCACAAAAAATAAGTAAGTAAGGTGATGGTTATGCTAATCAGTTTGATGTAAGCATTCCACATTGTATATCAAATCATCACATTGTATCCCATACAGTTATGATTTAACTGTAAGAACAGAAAAGAAAAGATTAAAAAAGAAAAGAAAAGAAAATCCTGGCAAACCCAAGTCTAAGTGAGAACATAGAGCAACAGAAAGTCTCAGACATTGTTGGTGGGAGTGAGCATTGGTAAAACCACACCTGAGAAACTGACGTTATCAGCTTTAGTGCTGAACTTACTTTATGACGCCCTTCTGGTCACTTACTCTGTAGAAATGAATTAACATATTCAGCAAAAATGTACAGTTCTTCAATGAGTGACTGGACAGTTCATGGTATGTACACAGGATAGCACTATGTAGCAATACAAGCAAAACCCCAGAGCAATGTGGATGAGTCTCACAAAAATGTGAAGTGAAAACAGCCAGACATAGGCGAACGTATAGAATATGACTGCCCACACTCACGTATACACGTACCATGCCATGGACAAAATCAAACTGCAGTGATTCAAAGCCTTCTACAGGATATGTGACCAGAAGTGGGGTGTGGGGGTCATAAAGCTCATGTAAGTTCAACTTTGGTAGAAAATGTCAGGTTTTCAAAGTGGTTTTATCACTATTCGCTCCCACAAACAATATGGGAGAATTCCTGTTGCTCTGTGTTCTCACCAGCCTGGGGTTTGTCAGGGTTTGGGAAGAGGGAGGCGCCACAGGACAGTTCCTTGAGCTTTGGCGATGTTCTATGCTATTTCTTGACCAAGGTGGTTACACGATTACATTCACTATGTGATAACTGAGTTGAAAATGTTATCATCTGTCTCCTTGTCTGTACGTGTGACGTGCGATAAAACAAAATTGAGAAACAGAGAAACTAAAGAGACGTACCAACAACAACAAAAATGGGCAAATAGAATTTTCACAGTGATTCTGCCACAGAGTTGAGAGAGTGGGTGGCTAAAAAATAGTCACACTGATAATTCTCATAGGACAACATCAATACCTAAGTTGAAACTGTAAGACATACTGTAAATGAATCCCATCCTCCAGTTTGACAGCTAAGTTCCAAAGGCTTCAGTTAAAGAAAATTTGGAAACCAGGGGAAAATGTCACATTAATCATGAAATTTGCCTGGGGTAGATGGAGTTCAACCTAGGGAATACACAGACCCATTACCAAGATGGAGACTCAGCACCAACCTTCCATATATTCACATGGCTCCATTGTATTTTATGTTTCACTTGCTGACATTTGTCTCAGTGGTCACCCTATGTTTGCTAACGTGCTTCAGCATAAATATTCCCCCCAGAGTCTCACATTCTGTATGCTGGTGTCATCCTTCTCTAGAACAGAAGCAGTTCCCACCCTCCTTGGTTATGGCAACTTTTACTTTAATATTTTAAGCCACGGAATAGTCATTTTTCACAGTCAATGGCTAATTAAATTTAATGATCTGTTTCTGCGCTCACCTCATCCCAGTCCTTTTTTCTGGGTTTCTTTTCTCTGCCAAAGAGAAGAATGTTCTTAATTTGTTCTTTTACTAAGCTGTAGGTGGTAAACTCTAAGTCTTTGAACATCAGAGAATGACTCTATTTTGCAGTCTCATTTGAAGAATGATCATGTTCAAAGTCTGAAGTTAACAATTACTTTTCCTTGGCACCTTGAAGATAATTCTCCATTATTGCTGATTAGAAGTCTGCTCCCAATCTGTTATTCCTTTGTGGTAATCCATCTTTTTTATGTGTTAGCTTGAAGATGTTCCCTTTATTCTTGATGTTCTGCCATTTCAGAGCTATGTGGCTGAGTGAGGTTTTATTTTTATTTGTCTGATTAAAACACAGAATGACTTGTCAGAAAGAGCAGGCAATTTCTACAATTCCAGAAAATTCTTGGCAATTAATCTTGTGAAACATTTATTTCCTGTTATTCCCTTCACTCTCTTTCAATAAAACTCTTTAAAAGTATATGTGGCCTCTAAATCTACACTTTATATCTCTTAACTACTCTTTAATTAAAATAAAACCTTTGTTTCTTCATTCTGAGCTCTGGGTAAATACTTCATTACGAGGTCCCAGCTATCCAGGTCTCTTTTGGCATCTACTTTGGAATTTATTCTATTTTTTTATTTATTGGATTTTTAATATCTATGTCTTACACTTATAAGAAACTTGAATTTTTTGTATCTATCTTTATTTTTTTACTGTCTTCCCCAACCCCCTAGTTTATTGAGGTATAATTTGCATCACTCATTTCAAGTTTATAGTTTGACACACTTTGGGCAACTGTAAATAGTCTAACAACAACTACAGTGATGAAGATACTGAGCATTTCTACCACCCCCCAAAGTTCCCTGTGTCTCTTTGCAATCAGTCCCCTTCTCAGACTCTTAGCTTCAGGTAACAACTATTCTTTCTGTCACTAAGTTGCTGCTTTTCTAGGACTTCAGATAATAGGACTTATACAGTACATAATCTTTGTCCTTCGACTTCATTCACTTAGCAGAATGTTTTTATGATTAATCCATGTTGCTGCATGTAACAATGGTTTATTTCTTCTTATTGCTGAATAGTAGTCTACAGCGTGTGTGTATACTGTAGTTTTTTTACAATTATTTTATGTTGTAAGAACACCTAACATGAGCTCTACCTTCTTAACAAATCTTTAAGTGTATAATACAATATTCTTGACAACAGCCTGCCTGTTCATCTTTCTGGACTAAGACTCTATGTCCATTAATTAGTAACTTCCCATCTTCCCTTTCCCCAGCCTCTGGTAGGCACCATCCCCCTCTCTGATGCTATGGTTTTACTCCTAGTTCCTCATATAAATGGAACCACACGGCATTTGTCTTTCTGTCCATGGCTTATTTCACTCCAGGTCCACCCGTGTTGTCCTTCTTGGGTAAGACCAAATCATACTCTACTGTATTTATGCTCCACGTTTTCTTTATCTGTTACGTTGAACTCTTAGCATGTCTCCTCATCTCAGCTATTGTGGCCATGGGAAAGATAGTATTTCTTTGAGATCCTGATTTCAGTTATTTTGAATAAATGAAGTGGGATTACTGGATCATGTGATAGTTCTATTTTTAATTTTTGGAGAAATCATCTTACTATTTTTCATAGAGGTAGCATAGTTTTGGATTCCCACCAATGGCACGCAATGGTTCTAATTCTCTACATTTTTTTTTGTCTTTTATTTTTGGTAATAGCCATGCTAACAGAGATGAGGTGATATCTCATTGAGTTTTGATTTGCATTTCCCTGATAATTCATGTTGAGCACTTAATATATGCCTTTGGCTATGTGTGTATCTTTTTTGGAGAAGTTTTTATTCAAATCTTTGCCACCCCTCTTTTTTCTTTTTTTGTGATAGAGTCTCATTCCATTGTCCCAGGTAGATGCATGGTGTCAAAGTTCAGAGCAACCTCAGACTCTTGAGCCTCTTGCCTCAGCTCCCCGAGTAGCTGGTACTACAGGTGCCTGCTATGACACCTGGCTAGTTTTTCTATTTGTAGTAGAGACTGGGTCTCACTCTTGTTTAGGCTGGTCTCAAACTCCTGAGCTCAAGCAATCCACCTGCTTTGGCTTCCCAGAGTGCTAAGATTCTAGGCATGAGCCACGGCACCCAGTTTGCAACCCATTTTTAAATTAGGTTATTAGGGTTTTTTTTTTTCCTGTTGAGGCCAGGCATGGCGACTCATGCCTGTAATCCTAGCACTTTGGGAAGCTACAGTGGGAGGATCACTTGAGGCTGAAAGTTCAAAACCAGCCTGAGCAACATAATGAGACCTTGTCTCTACAAAAAAAAAAAAAAAAATTAGCCTGGTGCAGAACTGTGTGCCTGTAGTCCCAGCTATTTGGGAGACTAAAGGAGAAGATCACTTGAGCCTAGGAGTGTGAAGTTCTAGTGAGCTAGGCTGACACCACTGTACTCTAGCCCAGAGAACAGAGGGAGACCTTGTCTCACAAAAAACACAATTTTTTTGTTGAGTTGGAAGAGTTCCTTGTATTTTAAATAATAACTCCTTGCCATACATATGATTCCCAAATATTTTCTCCCATTCCGTAGGTTGCCTTTTCATTCTATTGATATTTTCCTTTTCCATGATAAGCTTTTTAGTTTGTGAGTAACATCTGATATATAGAAAACCTTACTGAAGATTCCGTTAAACAACTATTAGAACTGTGGAACAAATTCAGTACTTGATTCTGTGGGATACGAAATCAACAAACAGAAATCAGTCAACTTTCTATACACTAACAAGAAACTATCTAAAAAGGAAGTTACATAAGCAATACTACTTAAATAGCACCAAAAAGAAAAAAAACTACTTATGAATAAATTTAACTAAGTAGGCAAATAATGTATAAACTGAAAAATAGACACTGTGGAAGAAATAAACGAAAGAGGATACAACCAAATGGAAAGACATCTCTTGATCATGGGTCAGAAGATTTTTATAGTTAAAATGTTCACATTACCCAAAGTGATTCCAGATTCAATAAAATCATTATCAAAATCTCAATCTTACTTGTTTTTCGAAAAATAGAAAAAACAAATCTACAACTTATATGAAACCATAAGAGAGCCTGAATAGCCAGATCAATCTTGAGAAGGAAGAACAAAGCTAGAGGCATTATACTTCAAAATATATTACAAAGCTACAAGAATCAATGCAGTATAACACTGGCTTACAGACAGACATAGAGACCAAGGTGGAATGGAACAGAGAGACTAGAAATAAATCCATGCTTATATGCTCGACTAGTCTTTGACAAGGGTGCCAAAAACATAAAATGGGGTAAGGATATTCTCTTCAACTAATGTTGGAAACTGAATATCTACACATAAAAGGATGAAATTGGACCCTTGTCTTACGTCAAACATGTAAGTCAACCCCAATGGATGAAAGACTTAAACATAAGAAGCGACACTGTAAAATTCCTAGAAGAACATAAAAAAAGCTTCATGACATTGGTCTTGGCAATAATTTCACGAATGTCACACCAAAAGCACAGGCAAAAAGAAAGTAAACAAGTACGTGTATGTTGTAAATATTATGCACGTAATTTGTTTACTTACTAACTTATGGATGGCCCCTTGAGTATTTTATTAGTATTTTGTTCCATGGTTTGACTTTTCGCATCCTGCTTAAATCATCATTGTCTAACTCAAGGTCACGATGATTTTCTCTTATGTATTCTTGTGAAAGTTTTGTGAAACTATTAGCTGTTGTATTTATACTTAAGATCAATGTCTGCTTATCTTTTCAATGTGGTATCAGGCAAATGTTGAGGTTACTTTATTTTTGTATTTCAGGTCTTCCAGCAACATTTTGTGTAAAGATTATCCTTAAGATCAAAGCCAGTAGGACATATAAGTGATTCTATATCTCTAGGCACTCTCGGTTCATATGTACACAATACAACTATGCCACACTGTCCTGAGTCCTATAGTTAGGTACTGAAATTAGATAATAGAAGCCCTCCACCTTTTTCTTCTTTTAAAAACTTAATAAGCATATTGAAAGATTCTCAATATCATGTCATTAGGAAATTGTCAAAACACTAATGAGATACCACTATACCACAATTAGAATGGCCAAAATACCAAACATTGACAGCAGAAATTCTGGTAAGGATGGGAAACAACAAAACTCTCATTCATTGTGGGTTGGAATGCAAAATCATATAGCTACTTTGGAAGAGAGCTTGGCAGTTTCTTATAAAACCAAACATATTGTTACCATCTCATCCAGCCATTGTGTTTCTTGGTATTTACCAAAGTGAATTGAAAACTTATGTCCCCTTCTTTCACTTAGAAATATGCAATTAGAGTGCCTCTATGTCTTTTTGTGGCTTGGTAGCTCATATCATTTTATGTAATGAAATTGTATAAATACAACACAATGTGTTTATTCATTCACGTTTTGAACAATACCTTACTTGCTTCCAGTTTTTGATGATTATGCATAAAGCTGCTATAAACATTCAAAAAAAAAAAAAGAAAACTTATGTCCTCACAAAAATCTGCACATGGATGTTTATAGCAGTGTTATTCATAATTGCCAAAACTTGGAAGCAAACAAGGTCTATTAGGAGAGCAGATAAACAAACTGAGGCACACTTAGGAAATGGAATAGTATTCAGAGCTAAAAAGAAACAAACTGTTGAGCCATGAAAAGACACAGAGGAAATTTAAGTGCATGTTATTTAGTGAAAGGAGACAATTTGAAAAAGTCACATAATGTATATGAGTCCACACTTAGGATATTCTGAGAAAGACCAAACTCTGAAGCCAGTAAAGGGATCCATGGTTGCCAGAGGTTAGGGGATAAAGAGATGAATACATGCACCAGGATTTTAGGGCAGTGGAACTGTTCAGAATGATAACACGATGGTGGATACATGTCATCACACTCTATTGAAATCCCAGAATCTACACCACCACGAGTGAACCCTAATATAAACTAGGGACTGTGAGTGACAATGATGTGCCGGTGTTAAGTCCATCCACTGTTACAAATGTCCCATTCTAGACAGGAAAGTTGACCACATGGGCAGCTATGTGTGTGCTGAGGGTTAGGGAGGTGGTATGTGGGAATTCTCTGTATTTTCTGCTCAATTTTTTCCATGAATCTAAAACTGCTTTAAAAAAGTCTTTATTTTAGAAAACGGAACACATTTGTAAGAGAGTTATGGCATTTAATTAAGCATGTTTTAATGGGTAACATAATCCCACTAAAAATGCTAAAGCAATTATTACATTGCAGAAAAAATAATTGATTGCACCATCTAGAACAGACACATACAGTGTTCCCAAAAGGTAAGAGACAAAATAGTGACACAACCTGGGGCCTAAGACATGGTCCTGGAGACGTTAGTTGCATTTATGTTTGTCAATTATTCATCCTGAGAATATATATTTTCCACCAGCATTTAATCCATTGTAACTGAACCATTTCCCGAGTTATTCTATCAAATCTTGTCTACTTGATGTACTGTCCCAATATCTTACTGAAATGCAGGTACAGGTTATTTGCCAGTCTAGAAATTGTATCAAAAAGTCATGTTGCTTCTCTGCTTTTCTTCAGTGAGCCCATCATGTGGATAGCTACTAATGACCACTTTGCTTCCCACGTCCAGATTAGGTCAGCAAATGTTTAGTAAGTAGTTGGGACATGCAAGTCATTGTGATAGTTGCCAAAAAGTCAAAATAATTCTTATTTTTAAGGGAGTTCTAGTCTATCGAGGGCAGAGATAATCCTTGTATTATTAATTCTAGGATCTTGACAAGATGAACTTTATAATAGCCGATCAGTATTTGGAGAGTCACGTCTTCATTTCTGTGTTAAAAATGTCTTCCAGAGCACTTGATCACCTTATACCCCCAGTCCTCAGACTGGACCTCCAGACTCAAGGATCTCTTGGATATACCCTGGGCCAGATGACTTGCTTAGTTTCCTTCTGTCTAATGAGGTTAGAATTTCCTCTTGTCCTTTTTATTTTTACCCAGTAGGACTCTGAGACATTGACCAAGAAGCTAGATAGGGAAGAGAGGTAGAAAATTTTCTTCTTTAACATTTATTAACATCTTCAAGCTTAGCCCATCAACTTGTCCATCCTTTCATTTCCCTTGTGTTAAAAATAACTGACAATACCCCATCCAGCATCCTTAATATACTCCTGAGCATCAGCTCCTCTTTGGCCTTAGAATTTCTGAAGACATTTTTCTAGGTCCTTGCCCTTTCAAGGAGAAGGCATATAGGAACAGAGTGTGGATTTGGTTCTTGGCTGTGATGTTTATCTGCTGTGTGAATCTGCAAAATTACTCCATGTTTTTGACCCTCATCTTCCTTCTCTGTCATATGGGTATCATAATAATTATGCTGGCTACCTGATGGTGTTTGCTTGAAAGTCAAAACCAGGGACCACAAATGTTAGAATGTCATTTGAAATGATTACCAAACTGATGTTATTTTAGCAACACAGTTAAGTTGTATAACATAGAAATTGACCTTCACAGCATGTATATAAATTAGTATGAATCTAATTAAAAGGTAATGTTCTGCTATTTGGATTCCTCAACTTCTAAGATCAGAAAGGCAGTTTTCTCCATTCTTGGTTACCCAACCCACAAGGGGGTTCATCCTGGGACCTGGTGCTTGCCATCCAAAGAGTGAATTATTGGGTCAATGAGGATTGCCTAGGAAGAAAAGGATTCTAATGTAAAGGAGGTCTGTGAAAGAACAGGAGGAATAATCTCAAATGTGTCTCCCCAGCTAACTAAGTGCAGGGCTCTTACCGTGGTCTGTGGAAGGCAGCTCAGGTTGTGTGGGGGTCAAAGTCATAGGGTCTCAGGTGGTCTGATTCAAGAGTCAGGTGTTGGTGATGGATGGCGAGGCCTGTGATAAGCTAGTTAAGTGGCTTGACTGGTAAAGTCTGAGGGAACAAAAACTAACTTAGGGAAGGGGTCGTTTTGCAAGGATGATTACAACCCCCTCCCCGACCCGGATTCATTCATTCTCCAGTCTTGAGGAATCGGAGTATCTTTGTATCTGACTGCTTCTTGCTGAACTGGGATGTAGCTGGATGTGAGGACGAATGAAACTGTTGGACCAGTGACTTAATATTCTTGGTATGTGTTGTTGAGCTGTCACTCTTTCCCCACCTAGGCAGAAAAGTATATCCAAAGAACTACCATGCCCTCTGGGGTCCTTTCTGGGGAGCATTGGTCCAGAGCTTCCCAGATGGAATCTCTATCCAACTTTCCTCTAGTTACTCATGAAAATAGTTTTAGGGAGCTAGTTTAATGGGCAAATTCTATCCTGTGATGGACTAAAAAGTAGGTAGTAAGTATTACTTATTTTTTGTGAAGAAGTAAAGCTTTAGGCCCTCCAAGGCTCACAAGCCCACTCTTTTTCTGGCTGCTGAATTGCGGAGAGTTTTCCGGTGGTGGTGTTTTGACACGAGTGTGATGAAGCCGTGGTTTCAGTCCTGTTAGCTGGACTGATGAGTGTGTGGTCAGGAGCACCTCCAAAAGGCTGATCCTATGCAGCTTTGGGTGGTCTTGGGATGCTGGTTCCACTGAGTTTTGAGCAATACCTTATCTCCTAGCCTCAAGGAATAGAGGGGTACATGTGTTAGAAATCAGAGCCTGTTGGGGGCAAGCTCAGAAATGTTTTACAGAGCTGTTTCACATGTGACCGAACCTCCATTTCTGGAGGCAAGAGGTCATTGGGTAAACCCCAATTAGGGGCCCTTGGGAAAGGTCTCTCGCAAAATGTCAAAGAAGTTAAGTGGCAATTTACTTCCAGGGGCACCCAAATTCTCAGCAGGGCATTGGATAGTGCTTTTTCCCACATCAAGCTGGCCTCTTGGCAGATTCTAGAGCTCTGTTCACCCATTCTTCTTCACCCTGAGGACTGGGGTCTCCCTGATGAATATAATTCATCGTCAATCCTCAAAATTCATGCTACCTCCTGAGTCAAAAATAGGGCTCCATGATTACTTTGGAGAGTCTGAGGAAGTCCAAACCTGGGAATTATTGCTTTTGAAAGAACTCCAGTGACTTTGGAGGCCCTTTCCCTCCTGGGTGGGTAGGGCTCCATCCGTCCTGAAAGGGTAAGGGAGGGAAGGGGAGGGGAGGGGGGGTGGAGAGAGGGTAAATGGTGGGATCACACTTATGGTGCATCTTAGAGGGGACAGGTGAAACCTAACAGAACACAAATGTTTTCACACAATAAACGAGAAAATCCCATGAAGGTTATGTCGAACAGTTGGATGAAAATATTTCCGATTGTATATGAAGCCTGCACACTGTACCCCATGATTGCACTAATGTACACAACTATGATTTAATAAAAAATAAAAATTAAAAAAAATAAACAAACCCAAACAGATACTGAAAATTTCCAGTAACTCCTGGCATTGTGGTCAAACCTACCCACTGATCCCTCTCCCCATTGGTTTCTCTTTCTAAAGAGGCAGCTCTGAATCACCCACAGGTTTGGGTTGTTTCTCACACATACAGGGAAAGCCTGGATGATAGATTGAAGGGTCCTCTGCAGAAGGGCCGAGTGAGATAAGGCTGTACCCACTGTGAGGGGGCTCAGCCCGCTGATGGTTTGCTCAGGTACAGGCCTGACACGGGCCTCAGGAAGGAGGACTCTGTTTATTAAGCCATTTTTTCATGTTTTTTAGCAAATCTCCATTTTTCAGTGCTTTTAAAATCCATTTCAGAATATTTAGGGTCATGATTATCCAACTGTAGTGAGGGGATTAAAGACAGAGGTTAGACGATTGCCAGGCTGCTCTTGTGACCCTCAAGTCTGCGGTGACCTTTCCTCGAGGTGTATCTGTCTTCTGATGCTCCTGACAGTGTATAACAGCCACCTCCTTAGGAAGATTTTGATAACTCAAGAACTGATGGTCCAGGTTTAATTTCCTTATTTTCAGACAGAAGTTCCCCTTGCTCTTTCCAGATAGCTCCATAAGCATGTACCAACGTAGAGGCATATTTAGAATCAGTATAAATATCAATATGCTTGTTTTTCCCATGGCATAGAGCTCTTGCTAGTGCAATTAATTCAGCCTCCTGGGCAGACATCCCAGGGAGTAAGACTTGTGGCTCAATTACCTGCTGACTGGTAACACAGCACTACAGCTTTGTACTATGTTTTGTCCCTGTTCCGTAAAGCTATACAGAGCTGTACAGACCACTCGTCCGGGTCTGGCTGGGGCCGATCAGTCAAAGCTGTTTAATTAGAATACACTTGGTCAACAATTTGCTTGCAATCATGGACTGGGAAACCAGAGTTTATAGGCTGCAAGGTGGTTGGATTTAATGTGGACACAACTTCCAAAGTTCTACTAGGATTATTTAACAAAGTAACCTGACATTTCTCTAGCCAGCCTGCTATTAGCAAAAAAAAAAAAAAAAAAAAAAAAAAACCCTCTTTTTTGGTCTTGTAGAGGTAACACATCGTATATTGTATGAACAGTTTGCCTGAGGGTAAACTTTTCAGCATCTCATGAAGTATCACAAGTGACAGCTACCACTCTCAAACAAGGAGGCCATCCTTTTGTTCATCAAACCTTATAGACTACTTCAGCCATGTGAAATATTGGCAAGGCTAAGCTGCCTTCTAATTTTTGTAATTTTGCTGAGTATCAAGTATGCTTTGACCAACAAAGTTTGAGTTAGTCAACCCTAAGTTTTCAGGGCTCTGCAGGTACATATCTGTAAGCTTCTAAAATTCTTCCTAACCATGCTGATGGATTCCCATTTACCTTTTGTCTTATTTCTACAAATCCACGTTAGTCCAGTAGGTTGTCTTTTTTCAGACCATTAAAGGTAATTGTTCTATTGGGAATGGAGGAGACCCTCAGTCAAACTGGGCACCCTGGTCATACAGGAAAGGAGACCATAGCCCAGGTTTCTCAGGACGGCCCTTAGAAGGAGGAGAGCTAAATCAGAGACTTAATTTAGCCAAAGATGTTAGAAGCAATTGCTATTGTGAATAATATCTTCTCTTTGAGTTCTATAAATATGATAGAAGTTTTGGAACACATACTGCTTAAAGATGTTAACTACTTATTTTTCTAAAATACCAACATTCCAAAGTAAAGTTTATCGACATGATATCACCTATCATTAGGAAGTACTGAGTGAATCTCCAACATCAATCCTTAGCACTTCAAATAATCATCAAGATCAAAGTATTTAGAAAACCATCTAAATCAGCAGTTTTCAACTGGTGTGCCATGGAAGTTTTTAAAGATCATTAATTAAATTATGAAAGAAGTTCAAAACACAGTAAATATATCTTTGTTGCTCCCCTTTTTTTTTTTGATCAACATAATTTAAGTGGGTCATGGAAGTTTAACTATAGGTTCAAGTGTTCCATGAGATAAAAAAAGGTTGAAAAACACGGATCTAAATGATCTCAAAACATTTGATCAAAATAAAATCACAAGTCATTGTAAAATAGCAGCTCATTTAACCAAGAGTGATAAAAGAGGAAATGTAAACCTTTTAAAACTCAGTTTTCCCAAGTAATAAAAACCTAAGGATAGGAATTATCTTGATGAAACAAAATCTTTGTTTTTTAGGCTAGTTATCAAAAGATTAAAAAAAAATCTTCATTTGAATTAATCAGACACAAGTGTGTGTCCAAAATCAGGAGAGAACATTATAAAGGAAAAAAGAAACTAGAAAATTAGTACTTTGAACAGGAAAATATGTAACTCTAAACATTTTATAATTTTTAGGACATTTTTAATCATCTTCTTGTTGGCGTTTACCTAACTTATTTTAACAGTTCACTTGGATTACTTATGAAAACTAGATGAGATATTAGACAAAGCTAGCTATCATTTCAAGTAATTTTCCTGTTAACCGTTTTTATAGCTTTGATACAACCACTGTGATTAGTTGTGCCTTCAACAAAATTGTTCAATGTCTGAAGAAATTCAATATCTGAACACATCTGCACAAACAAAATTAGAGAAAAGAATTACCAAACACAGACCAGGAAACAATCACAAAGTATAGGTTTAAATACTATGACTGCTTTTAAACTTAAAACCTGTGAAGAAAACAAACACGAGTATTCAAGTAAGCTCAAATCATTTTCCAACTTATGTGTGGCAAGACGCTAGAAAGCCTTCGCATCGCTGGCAGTATTACTAATGTCAGGCGGCAGAGTGAGTCAGAGCAGGTTTTGTCTATACCTTTCCATGGACACTGCGACTAATAGAAGAAAGCGGATCCACAGTCGGGATGAAGAGGCTAAACCCGCACTGTCTTCATCAATCTTTGACCAGGCTTTTGTTTCTGTGCTCTCATTTACTTGAGCTTTTATTTATTCTAATTTGCTGACACTTATTTTTGTTTAGGCATGCCTACAGCTTTTCCTAAGTAGAAACCTTAAACACGTTGGTATTTCTCCCAGTTTCAGAATTTCAGAAGATTCAGTTGCTTTCATTTTACCTTTCTTTTGGGTGCCTTAAGTAGAGGCAAACATAAAAATAACCAGTAAGCCCAGGCAAAAATACATACAGACAACTTAAGACATTTTTGTTTTTATTCTAGATTTTTTTAAACACTTACTTACCAAAGATTACTAGACTCATGTGAACTTGAGAAGCCTTTATTTAATTTTTTTCCAGAAAGAAAGAAGTATAATTATCTTTATTTATAGACGTCATGATTGAATATGTAGAAAATTCTAATAAATGTATAAAAATGCTAAAAGAATTCAGCGAATTAGCAACGTTACAAGACATAAGGTCAATGTATTAGTATCAAATGTGTTTATACTTGCAACGAAAAGTGAGAGATAAATATATATAATGTATTTACATAGTATTTGAGTGCGCTTTTATAAGCCAGGTTGGCCCCATGTGGACATCTGAACACATAGACACGCACGAGAAATCTCAATAGCTTTTATCTCAGAACTCTCACATGAGACCCCTAAAGTTCCATACAAATATGAACATATTATATCTCCATTCCTCTCTTTACCTTTCCACGCATGGGCATCCCCATATCCCAGCCAGGTTGCCTCCACAGGCAGAGGTGTCTTTCAACCTCCTAGACTGTAGGCCAGAGACGTCTCCTGATCTCTCAGACCTTAGGATGAAGGTGCCTTTTTACCCTTCAGACCTTAGAACCAGCTGCATGAGAAACTACCATTGGAGGCGTCTTTCAACCTCCCAGACCCTGGACCAGTGTTTTTCAACATTTTTTATCTCACAACACTCTTGAACCTATCTTTAAATTTCCACAGCACACTTAAATTAGGTTGATTAAAAAAAAAAGAGTAAAAAAAAAAGAACATGCTTACTGTGCTTTGAACTTCTTTTGAAAATAATTTCACTAGTGATCTTTAAAATTTTTTGCAGTACATCAGTGTGCCACGGCATACCAGTTGAAAATCACTGCCCTGGACTGGGCTTATAATACCATCAACAGCAAATTTAAAGTGGACAGAAAGAAAATAGAAATTGCTAAACAGATTCCACATTTACATGTCACACACCAACACAGATAAATACTCAACACAAAGAGTGTTTTTATAGAAATGAACTGCGGTGTGCCACCTACTAAGCTCAGGGAATACTAAATAGAAATATTTAGGTCAATTTCCACTATCACAAAAGGTTGGGAGGCTTCTCTGATCCAAACAGAAATTCCCAAACTGACAGGGGCATCACCACCTGTGCAGTATCTTTAAACAGGACTCACCTATCTGGACACAAAAGCCAAAATTCAGAGATCCATTCTTCCAAGACAATCGGGGATACATCTGAAGTCAGAGATGGCTGAGCTGGCAGGAGAAACTCAAACAGCCTCCAGCAAAAACACAGCAGGGCAGCTGCAGCCAAGGCTTTCAGAATTCTCTCCACTCTGCTGTCATCGAGTCCTGAGCCACACAATCTCAGGTGAGCCCCCCAGATTGTTTCCCAGCCCACAAAGGGATTCAGCCTAGGCTCTGTTGCTCACTGCAGCAAGAGCCAATTACTGAGACAAGGAGGATTGCCAAGAGAGAGAAGGGATTTTAATGTGAAAGACATCTGTCAGGAGTATTTGAGAAACAGTCTCAAATCCGTCTCCCCAACCCACTCAGGGCGGGGCCTCTAGGGTGGGTTGTGGAAGGCAGGTCAGTTGCTTGGGAGCTGACGTCAGAAGGCCTCAGGTGGTCTGATTCATGAGTCAGCTCTCAGACGGTGAGGCCTGCAGAGAGGCCATGACGTTTCAGGTTCTGAGGCTTGACTGATAAATCCTACAGGGACAAAATCAACTTAGGAAGGGGGTCACCTGGCAAGGCTGATTACGTTTACACTGCACTTCACTGGGGACAATCTCAGACACAGTATCACAGGAATCAAAGTGAATCACTGGAAAATGTGATGTTCAGAATAACAGGCAAGCCCGTTTTCCCAGTTTTATTTGGTTCGTTTTTGTCCCTTTGACAAAGTGAGTCAGAAATTAGTGAATATAAAGTTCATTTGGGGGCTGTGTGATTTATTTAGAAACGACATACCAAATAACATCACAGGTCTCTGATGACATTTAAAAACATCTTTGTTCTCTCTTTTCAAAGTCAAGGGCGAGGGAAGTGTTCGCTGTGTCATCTCATCATCTGGCAGGGTGGCGTGCCCAGGGAAGAGCAAGCCGCATCCTCATGCCGA
The DNA here is from genome assembly GCA_963574655.1 of Perodicticus potto. Classification (NCBI taxonomy): domain Eukaryota; kingdom Metazoa; phylum Chordata; class Mammalia; order Primates; family Lorisidae; genus Perodicticus; species Perodicticus potto. The sequence continues at coordinate 22,854 of CAUYRH010046261.1, forward strand.
ATCCAGACCTGAAACAACAAGCTCGGTCTCTGTTTTTGCCTCATTCTCTTGGCAAGTTAAGTTCCCAGCTGTTTCAGACGAGTTCTGCAGTAGGTTGACCTTCATTTTACCTGCTCCCGGCATTCTTATCAAAATCACCACACAGGCCCCCTGCGAGTTTAACGTATTAGTCCTCACCTACATTTCACTGTAGCACTCCGTTTCTGGAGATGTGGCTTCTTGTATTTTGTTTTTATTGTGTGTACAATGGTCTGTCAGCAACAGCAAAAGTAAGTGAGTAAGAACTTGATGGGGTCTGTCTCTGAAAGGGGAGGTCTTTGAAGGACCTCAAGACTTTGGAGATGTGTTTGTTGCTAACATTTTCACTCTTTGTCTTGGAGGGGTAGGGGCAAGAGCTTCTCTGTAAGAAAGTGGTGAGTCCCCAGCCAGGCATTTGAGCAGGGGATCCCTACTTCTGTGTACTTGGGCAAGCTATGTCATCTTCTTGAGCCTCAGTTTCCTATTCTGTCACAAGAGATGGCAACACTCAGCTTTAGAGAACATAAATCACGTCATCCGTGTGAGGTGCTGGAGCAAGGCAGGCGCCCTCCCTCAACATCAGTCCCCCCACCCTCTCCTGGCAGGGAAGGGGGAGCTACTCAAGACGGACATGCTGTAAGTGAGGGGTGCCCAACCCAAGCCGGGGGCCACATGTGGCCCAGGAGGACTATGAATGCGACCCAGCACAAAGACACAAACTTAAAACCTCATGAGATTTGTGTGTGTGTGTGTGTGTGTGTGTAACATTTTTGGTGGAACTCAATTGTGCATTTCTTGAGCATGAACTTTGTAGACAACATTGTTGTCACAATGTCACATAAAACAAAAGTGCTCCCACTCTCACTATCTGTGCGCATGGACAGCTTTGCTTTCACCTGGTGTGTGGCTTCTGGTGTGCTGTCTTCCAAGCAGACGGTCAAATCGACACCGTCAGATGTTACTTGGGCTTGTGGTGACTTGGCAACTGGTGATTATCCATGATATTCCAACCTGCCTTTGCAACATTAGGCATTTAGTGTTATTTAGAAGACAGGCGAGCATTCTCCCTCGACTGTTAAGGTACGTCCACACCCCAGAACCCCACACTTCGCCCACTGGGCTTTACAACAGCCCCACCTCACCCTGTGTCTGCAGCCAAGACGTGGAAGGGCCAGACCCCACTTTCTATTTTCCTGTCAATTAATTTTCATAATAAAAGTAAATATACTCCCTTATCTAATATTATTTTTTAGTCTCAGCATGGCTTCTACAACATCTCAAAAGAAAACAAAACCCAGAAAAATAAAAATTATGGATGAAGGAAGATTGTTCAATGAGAAATAGACAGATAACTACTTTTTTTGTCAAGGTAGAATGGAAGGTGCTTCACTTAATTTGCCAGGAATTTGTGCAAGTTTTCAAAGACTATAGTTTGAAAAAGCATTATATGCAAAAACACACTGCCAAATTTGATGTGTGTGGAGGGTGGTATAGTAAGGGCAAAATAGTGGAACAGAAAAAGGGTTTATCTTCTTAATGAAAATTTTTTTTAATTAAAACTCAGGTGTATTCTATTATAAAAGCTATGTGGTAGCACTTTTAACAGCAAAAACATCAAAATCATTTACTGATGGTGAGATTATTAAGCAATGTATGGAAAGCATGGCAGATATAATTAGCCCTGAAAAAAAGGAGGATATTTCTAAAATCAGTTTGTCTCACCAGACTATAGTCAGGAAAATTGAAGAAACTGGAAAATGTATGGAAAGAAGTTTGGAGAATAAAGCCACTAATTTTAAATTTTATACTTTGGCAATGGATGACAACAATGATACTGCAAATACAGGTCAACTTGCCATTTTTTTTTCTTTTTGCAGCTTTGGCCAGGGCCAGGCTTGAACCCGCCACCCCTGGTGTATGGGGCTGGCACACTATTCCTTGAGCCACAGGTGCAGCCCACAACTTGCCATTTTTATTAGAAGTATTAATGATGAATATGGCAACAAAGAAATAGCTGCTTTAGTGCCATTGAAAAAATCAAGAGATTTATACAAAGCAGTAAACAGTATGTGATTTTCTTTGTTCATTGTCAACATATCGGATGCCGTTACTGATGGTGCCCTGGAGATGACGGGTAAAAGAGAGGGATTTGTAAAATTAATACAATATGATGCAATTGCCACCCCAAACTCATGTTTGATCATGTAGCATGGAACAGTACCTCGGGAAAATTTATGTACAAAAGCTTTAAAAATAGATAATGTCAAGCAAATCATTATCAGATCTGTGACTCTCGTAAGGGCTGAGGGATTGAATCATTGCCAATTCCAGGAATTCCTTAAAAGTATTAATGCTGACTATAGCAACATTTTTGGAAGTAAGATGGTTAAGGTCAAATGTTGAAAAGATTTTATGGAGATTTTATGACATGTTATGAAGTCATTTATGGTATCAAAAACCAAATTTGTGCCAGAACTGGACAATGAAACTGGCTTGCATATTTAGCATTTCCAGTGGATTTAGCTGCTCATTTAAATGGATTAAACATGCGTCTCAAGGTGAAAACCAACTTACCAATGTGGCGTTTCCAACATAACAGTGCTACGAACAAAACTGAAATTATGGCAAATTCAAATACTTTATGCATTTCCACACATTGGCTGAACACAGTCCTGTGAACAGTGAAATTCAGTCTTTCTTTTTGATTTGATGCAAGAATTTGAAAACAGATTTCAAGACTCAAATCAATATTTTGGTGCATCTGCAGCTATATTTTCAGTCGATATAAATATGTTGCCTGTCGATCTTCAAGTGGAATGCATAGAGCTGCAACTCTGACATTCAACTTAAAGAAAAGTTGATGATGCCTCTTTATTGGACTTTTCGTATAGGTCCTATCTGTCCAGAGACAAAGATCCCTCACTTCACAATCATGCCCTATTCATGCTTTTTGGCAGTACACACATTTGCAAGCAATTATTTTCAGGAATGAAGCACATTTACAATGTGAGGGTACACAACACTCCCCCTGGGTGAAGGGCTCAACTACAACTTGAATTTTACCTTAAAAATGAAAACAATGACTTAGCAATTATGAATTGGGCTGCAATAAACATCCTGATACGTGCCCATCGACCCAAGAATGGATTAATAAATTGTGGTATATGTCCACCATGGAATATTATGCTGCCTTAAAGAAAGATGGAGACTTTACCTCTTTCATGCTTACATGGATGGAGCTAGAAAATATCCTTCTTAGCAAAGTATCCCAAGAATGGAAGAAAAAGTATCCACTGTACCCAGCCCTACTATGAAGCTAATTTATAGCTTTCATATGAAAGCCATAACCCAATTACAACACAAGAACATGGGGAAAGGGGCAAGGGAGGGAAGGGGAGAGGGGAGGATGGGTGGAGGGAGTGTAATTGGTGGGTCCACACTTACGGTGCATCTTAGAAGGGTACAGGTGAAACTTACTAAATGTAGAATACAAATGTCTGCACACAATAACAAAGAAAATGCCATAAAAGCTATGTCAACCAGTTTGATGAAAATATTTCAAATTGTATATAAAACTAGCACATTGTATCCCATGATTTCATTAATGTTTCCAAACCCCAATTCAATGAAAAATAAATAAATAAGCCAACTGAGATAACAGCCATATAAAAGTATATCCCGTGTAATTATTTACAGTACATAATATATGGTAATAAATGACTATGTCACTGTTTGAAATAAAAATGAAAACAATGAGCTGGGTGTGGTGGCTCATGCCTATAATCCTAGGAGGCTGAGTTGAGTGGATTGCCTGAGCTCATAGGTATGAGACCAGCCTGAACAAGAGCAAGACTCCATCTCTAAAAAATAGCCAGGCGTTGTGGCAAGCACCTGCTGTCCCAGCTACTTGGGAGGCTGAGGCAAGAGAACCACTTGTGCCCAAGAGTTTGAGGTTGCTATGAGCTATGACGCCACGGTATTCATTCTACTAAGGGCGACAAAGTAAGACTCTGTCTCAAAAAAAAAAAGAGTAGAATTGGAACCAAAATATCTGCTGAGCACCTTGAGAACTCGGGGAAATCGCACCAACTCCCACAACACCAGACGCTGGTGCGTCCGTTTCTCAGATACAGGTCAAATGGCTCACCAGTTGTGTATTACCCGCTTTTCTTGCTTTTATAATAAAAGATATCCAAAATAAGACACTTTATTACTTATGTACATTTTCTACATTAGTGATTGTAAACTTGGGACCAGGTCGATGATTTTAAAAGACTCTCTGAGCGAACGTGCTGTGCACAATTAGGATTATCATTATGCGAATATTATTATTATGATAACTTTTGCTTATCTGTGGTGGTGGATATCATGAAAATTACACACGACCCTTTGCTTTTGCTCATCAGCTTTCCTCAGCATTTGTGTTTAATGTGCGGCCTGAGACAATAATTGTTCTTCCAAAGTGGCCCAGAGAAGCCAAAAAGTTGGACACCCTCGCTTTAAGTATCGAAACTACCTTTGAACCCCAGAATTCAGGGATCTGGGTACAAATCCATGTGGTTTCCGTAGAAGTGAGAAAGATGTAAGCAAACGCTGAAACCTCAGCAAGCAGCAAACACTTGGGCGTTCCCTGGGGCCATGCTCGCCTGCTGCTGAGAACCTGCTGGAGGAGAAAGGAAATCTCCAGGACTTTGGTGTCTCCGAACACGAGGGATCACTACCCAGGACAACTAGGCAAATAGTGCCCTTCTCTGCAGATGCCTGGGAGCTTCAGAATCCTTCCCTGTGTGGACAAGACGTCTGTGGGATCCGATGGCAGACACAGCAACAAGCGGCTCTCTCTGCCAGGAGCAAGCTGACGCCCATGCTGTCCTGGCCGTGGGGCAGCAGAGACAGCCCAGAGTAGCTGCAGCAGGGGATGGGTAAGTGGCTGTGTCCTGCCAACTCAGGGGCTGTGCCGCCAGAGCCTGAGTCCCCAGTCCCCATGGCACCCATGTGGCTCTGTGAGCCCCAGGTCCATGATGCAGGGACAACATGGTGCCCTGGGATTGTGTGCCCAGGGCCAGGCGCACCCTGTGCTTCCCCGACGGGCAGGACCCAGAGGAATCAAGCGGCTGGCAGCGAGGTCAAGTCCGCGTCAGTCCAGGTGTTCCCAACAGGGTATTCCTCTTACCTCATGTGGAGTAAAAAAAAGCCCTTGAGATGTGGCCGCAGAGCAGAGCCAGCCCCGCAGGTGCTAAAAGACATCTGGATCAACTCTTCCAGGACCTGGGGACAAGCAAAGAGCCTGCACAGTGCTGGACAGGGTCCCACCAAGCCTCCTCCATGGTGGGTGACATCCTCATGGTTGCTGCCACACCCAGCTTTGAGGATGGGCTGCACACAGTGCCCATTCATGGAGGAGACACTGTGTCCCTCCGTCTCTATCCTGCACTGCCAGGGATGCCCTCCCGGCTCTCCCAAGACTCCCCGTGCCTGTGGGGGTTGAGTCATAACAATCACAGGTGATGCTTTCTGAGCTCTTACATATGCTAGACATTGTGTTCAAGCACTTTATGTAATTAGATGTCATTTAATTTGGGCAAGAACGCAATGATCTTAAGTGCTATGGTCATCTCATTTTGTAGATGAGAAAACCAAGGCTTTGCGGGGCAGGATGGTCAGTAAATGGCCCAGTGTTCATAGTTTGAACAGCAAACCTCATCTGTCCACTTCCATAGCTCTTAACCTGGCCACACATTCATAGGCTCTCTTTAGACACCTGTGTCCAAGTTCCCCTGCCTTTGAGAACTTGATCTTGGCCTGAGCACAGGCACAGGGAGGCTGAGCTCCTGCTATGAGGTCTGGGGTGAGAAGCCCAGGTTGGCTGGGCCCTCTCCTCACTCCATGCTCCTCTTAACATTCTTGCCTGTTGCTGGTCCTTTTGGCTCTCACCAAGATCAATGCCACAAGCCCAGGACAGGATCAGCCTGTGATGCTGCACAGTCTTAGCTAAGCTAAGGAAAGTCAGCCAGAGGGAAATGCAGGCACCCAGGGGGAAGAAAGACATTCACTGTTTTTCTAGCTCATTTTCCATGCCAATTGCAAATGTTTTTCTATTTTCTTTAGAAATTGTCTTTCTTCTCTTATTTTATGGGGTCATCGACCCTTTCTCTAATTCAGCTGTGCTGTGTCCTTCATCTAAGTTCAGGCTTATCTATGCAGGACTTAGCTTACTACTTCATAAGGCAAAGCATGTCTCGTTTTCCATTAAATGTTGATATCAGTGTAATCAAACTGAACCATCAGAGTTTTTAATCATCTCACTTTCCGTCATTAAATCCCATTTTGGCTCATTGATGGTGTCAAAATATAAAAGTTACGTTGCCCGAGGTTCCAGTGCCACGAGAAACTTACATCCCACCATGATTTTACTTTGTGATTTCCATGTTTACTCATGACATAGGTGAATAGACCTGAGTATAGATTTTTGGATAAAATCCTATTATTATTGGAATGTATACAAATCCATCTTTAAATTCTATCATCAATTACAAAGTAGAAGATGTGGGCTGTTCCTGACTATCGAAAACTTCTGATCATATATATGTCAACCTGGAGTCATTTTCCCTCATTTGCGGTACTGGAGCTGGTAAATTCTGAAGTTTTCATAATAAAGAAAATGTGACAAAGAATAACAGAAAAGACGGAATACGAAGAATAATTTTGTGGTAAAAGGGTGAAAGATCTAAAAATGGTCTCTGACAAACTTTGATCCATGAGCAGCTCGTCTGGAAGTTTTAACAATGGTAGTAGTTTCAGCTCAATCTTGGATATAGTGTTAGGCTCACATAACAAGACGCCACATTTAAAAAGAACATTCACATTTGGGGGGATCAAAACAGAGGGAAAGGATTGTTACAGAACTCTTTGGACAGCAAGTCAACCCACAACCCAAAGATCTTACCAACAAATGACCTCAAACCCCAACTGTCTAACCATCACATAGCCTGACCCGGGAGCTCCAATGGGAAGCTGCCGTTGGTGTGGGGCACAGTGTGAGAATTTGAGATGATAAAAAGTGTTAAAAATATCATAGCCAGTGAGATCCAGATGACGGGTGCTCTAGTCGCTTCCAGATATTATCTGCGAATAATACAGTTCTTCCAGCTCCTTCAAAACCAAACTGCTTCTCTGGGGGTTGCTAAGGGAGAGTTGAGCATAGCAACCAAACGACAAATTGATGCCAGATTCTACACGTGATAAAATTCACCTGTCAAAGGATAAGGAGACAGAGAAGAATGGAGAGGAGACACTTTTTAGCGATAGAGCACCTGGATTTGCTAGTCAGTTTGCAAATAGATGGCAGCTTCCTAACGGCATGCCTGCTTTCTTTCTTTCCTCCCTCCTTCCCCCACTCCTTTCCCTTATGGACAATGAGTGCTGACAACAGGCACTCCGCCTGAGTGGGTATCCTGCATGAAGGATACAGCGCCGAGGTAGACAAACATGGTGCCCGTCTCATGCCACTCAACATTGGAGAGGTGAAGAAAGACCAGAACAACAATTAAGGAGCCCTGCCTTTTATTTTTACTTGTCTCACTACACAGGTAAATGTTTGATTTTTAGTGGAGATTCTTAGCCAACTGACGCTAAGTTTAAAATTTGTTATGGAGAAAATAGGAAGAAAGAGTTGCCAACCTCTCTTAGGGACTCGTTGCTGGACCAAATGCATATGAAATGATGTGAGATAGTAAAAGCTACAACTTGTGGGTGGATCCTGATGACCAAGACTTGCTCACCTCCTATAAGTTAGGGGCAGTGGGAGTGACGGGAAACCAACTCTCAAAGCAATCAATTGAAGCTTGCAGGAGCGGGGTTATGCGATGTAACTGGTTATTTTTGTCTACCCCACCACATGCATCTGTTGTGTAGGTTTGTGGTACAGACATGAAGCTCTGTACCTTGTTGAGATTCTTGAAAGGTACAACCAACTCTGCCTTTTACTGGGGAGAAGGGAACTAGGTTTTGGGCTAAACACAAAAGAAGGCCCTATTCATTGTTGGGAGAAAATAGATGGCAGGAAGATCACACAAATATCCTGTGTCTTGGGCTCTTATTGTCAGTTGTTGGATTTAAACAATCTGTGCTCATCTTTCCTTATGCCCCTGAGATTGTATCTACTCAAAATGTTTGCCAAAGTGAGCTGCTAGTTCAGCTGGGCATATGAGAAAATGTGTTTTACTTCAATGACTATGTGTATTAGGAAAAGAGTACCTTGCACATTAACCCTCTATATATTAGGAAGAATAACTTGCACGTTGACCTCAAGAGCTCAACAGTACTATTGAGTAGAATAGAGCTGGCTGGGAAGTGGGAGCATGTGAAGAAAAAGGTCATGTAACTCACAGCGTGCTGTTGGTACATGGGCATACCACCTCGGATGCTTCTTGCCACAAGCCACCAAAAATCCACTGCGTTCTGGGTTATTTCATGCAATGTTTTTGGTCCAGGACACTGTGAATTCCAGGAACAGCACAGGTGGGTCTACAGGTGCCTGGTTTGTCAGGGCAGCAGCTCTGCCTTTGGTGACTTTCTCAGCCCTGCCTTCCTTTGGGCCCCGTGTCACTTCAGGCCAACTCACCCCTGAGAGCACGACAGCTCTTGGAGCTCTGAGGGCCACAAGCTTCCTCAGCCTCAAAGAGCAAGAATCTCTTCCCTCACTTCCATCAGCTAGAAATAAATCTCTGGTCCTCCGATCCTTCTGCGTGGATCCTCACAGCACTTGACGTCTCTGTTGCCTTACACCTGTGTTTCCAGGGCACCTCTGAACCTGGGTGCGGAATGACAGGATCACCCTTTCAGGAGCGGAACCATCATGACCACCCCCAAGTTGAGAGTGGGGCAGAGATGATGGACGTGGCACAGCTGGGAGTTTCAGGATGGTGTAAGGTGTGAGGGGTGGAGCAGCCCACACGTCCACCCGGCAGAACTGGAAAGGCTCTGAGGTTCTGGCTTGAATGACTCAAGCTGCTGAAGTGTCTCGTTAAAACGTGTCCCTCCTTCTACGTCTGGGCTTGGCTCTTCCAGATTGCAGTGTCCTTGGGGAGACGGTCGGTGGTGCGCTACTGCAACGTTAGCTGCGTTTGTCTGTTTTATTTCTGAGAGATGAGCAATTTCCCTTGCTGGAGGGGACACCTGTCCTCTTCATCATGTGGTGGACAGACAAGCCTGTGAAGAGGACTCCCTGGTCTGGGCTGCTGGGCATCCCTTGGGCTGGACTGTCATTGGTGTCCTGCACGTGGCTATCCCAGTCTGGCCTGGACTGCGAAGCAGAGGAGTGCCAGGCAGCCCCAGTGTGGCAAGCAAGCTGAGGCCCCCGCCTGGCACAAAGCCTTCTGGCCGGGGACATTGCAATGTGTTTTCCTGTCTTTACCCCTGGTCTTCAGCGAGTCTCCACCAGAGTTGCAGCCCAGGCCAGGCTGTGCTGAGGAACTGGGAAGGCTCTTTCTCCATCTTCATCTGTAAGCCAAGGGAGAGCAGGGTTCCCTTCTTGGATACAGAGGAGGAAGCTTTTGTGGCCATAGCCAGCAGAGGACAGCTGTGTCTGGCGACTCTACCACCTCATGACAGCTTCAACGAGGCAGCAGCGGAGTCCTGGCTATCACAGAGGAGCACAGGGCAGAGGACGAGAACACCTGTTTTGTTAAGGGTTGACGCTTTCCACGGGCCGTCCCGATTCCCCACTGGAGTAGAAGCCATTGGGATTAGGCTCCTCTTCATTCTTACTCTGCTGAATTCACAGTGCCCAGAACTGTGTGTGCACAATAAATATTTGTTGAACAAATGAATAGCAAAGAAAGAAGGGAAGGAGGAAGGAATGATCAATTCCCGCCTTGAAATGAAATGGAAATAGCTCCGAATGTGAGGCCCCATCCCAAAATTTGAATTCAAAAAGGAAAGGTATCATGCTTTTGTAGTCACAGGTGTGTGAGATTTGGGATATAAAGGACAGATCTGTTAAAACACAGATATCATGGAGTGGAATTGGGCATAACAGTGAATTTTTAAGATAAAACCTGTGTTGAATTTGATTTCAGATGATTTCAGATCCTGGGGGTTGCCGTTCAGTTTCTATTTTTTGTTTGCCCTTTATTTTTATCAAGGCACGCTAGGAGCCAGACAGTTCATGGGGCTTGCTATGAAAAGCAGTAATATGCACGCTCTCTCTACAGCTACCATTTCCTCTTCCACTAAATAAAACAAACAGTTTTAACTTCTTTATCAATCCTTTTGATAAAAACATTCACATCTTTATTTTTTTAATTAAATCATAGCTGTGTACATTAGTGCAATCATGGGATACAGTGTGCTGGCTTCATATACAATCTGAAGTATTTTCATGCAACTGTTCGACAATAACCTTCATGAGATTTTCTTGGTTATTGAATGAAAACATATGTATTCTGCATTTAGTAAGTTTCACCTGTACCCTTCTAAGATGCACCGTAGGTGTGGGCCCCCCAATTACCCTCCGTCCACCCCAAACTCACCCCTCCCCTCCCCTCCCTTTCCCCTTTCCCCATATTCTTGTGCTATAATTGGGTTATAACCTTCATATGAAAGCTATAAATTAGCTTCATAGTAGGGCTGAGTACATTGAATACTTTTTCTTCCA
>CAUYRH010046265.1:0-25414 GCA_963574655.1 Perodicticus potto
TCACTGCCTAACTCCAGCAGCTGCTCACTTGCCTCCGCACCCGAGGTCCGGGCCCGCGAGAGATTGGGGCCGTGGAGATTGAACTCCTCCTCTAAGGCTCCCAAGTTCTTCATTCAGACTGGGCTCCCGCTGAAACCAGCAGAGTTGGTTCTCGAGTAAACCAGTCAAATACAGTTTTCTTTCTTTTGGTCGTTTAATTTAAATGCAACTTCCATTGGGGACATTTTCCTGGACGTTAACTGCCCCACCCTGAGGTATCACAGATGATTATCGACCCAGATGAGTCCCAGCAAAGTTCACTTTGGCGTTACATCTATAAATATAGTTCTAAGTATATATCTGCAGCCGGGTTTCTCTGTAGACATAAAACCCACCTACCTATGAAAGCCCTCCGGGTGGTGCGTAACGAGCACGTCTCTGTCCTAAGAGTGCCTCGGCCTCCCCTGTCTGCTAGTTGCCAGAACCAGGTTTCCAGCTTAGGTGAACAATGTCATACGGTTTATCACAGCCACCGCCCTTGTGATTTCAGTTCCAAAGGAGCAGAGGCTCCCGTGTCCCGCCTAGGCCCGCCCCTCCAAAGCTGGATGAGCGGTCTGGTCAGAGAAGAAGTTTCCAAATCCTGGGTTAAAACAACAGCAGCAACAACAAAAACAACAACAAAAGAATGAAACTCTTTAAGAGACACGCCCCCCCCCCCCCAAGATCCCACAAGACGAGATGGGAAGTTGGTCTCCTTCCTTCTCCAGGGCCAGCCGCCTGCGGCCGCTGTGGCCCAGTCACACGCACGCCCAGGTTGGAGGGAGCTCTGCTGGCACAAATGGGCAGCACCGGAGGACTCCAGACACCCCGAGCGTGCGGTTCCAAGGCCCGAGAGGCAGGAGCCGTCGTTTTCCACGGGCTCTGCTCTTCCTCCAGGAGCAGGATCCCCCAAAGGGTCGGGCAGCCGGGGAGGAAACCGCGAGGCCGCGACACCAAAACCGAGCATGCGGAGCTGGGTCCTGTCGCCTGGCTCCAACGTTCGCCCGCGACGCCGGTAGCCGCCCCACCTCCCCGCCGCCCACACAAATCAAAGCCCCTTGCGAGGGACTGGGAAATAGTTGCCTTGTCATGTAACACATTGCCCTGATTTATTATAAAATTTTAACGAAATCATGCATATTTTAACAGCCTTTAATCACTGCATGAAAATTTAATTCATGGACTGTAGTGCGTTTAAATAAATGAAGTGTTAATTCATTAGGATTAATTAATTTGTTAAAGGATTGTGTGCAAGGTTAAGGTGGAAAGAAACTCTTTGTTGGTTTCGCTCCTTAATCGCCAGGTTTCACGAGTAGTAATAAAATGAAAGGAAACCGCAGAGCTGGCCATTCGGGAGGGGCCTGGGCGGAACACGGCGAGAGCGCGCAGAAGAACTAGGGAACTCCCTCTGGAAGGGAAAGGGCGGGGCTGAGCTCCTGGGACACCGGAGTCCGGGGAGAGCCCGCACTGGTGGCCGGAATCCCAGAAGGCCAATTTCCCTGGAATCCGAGGGAGGTAAGGGTGCTCAGAGCCCAGGCTGGCGGGCCAGACTCCCACCTCGCCATCCCCAACCCAATATGACCTGGCGGGTGAGGCGAGGTCGCCCCTGTCTATCCCCAGAGGGTCACTTCATCTTAATAGACAGATGATGGGCCATCCCCACCACCTCCTAAGCCTTCCAGCGTCCAGGGAGTCAGTCTCGCCATTAGGCCCCCGGACCAGGAGGCTAGGGCAAGCCCCAGAGCCTCTGGGGACTCTGAGAGGAGGCGGAGCAAAACCAAATTTGTAAACTCAGGGGGGAGCAATCCAGGAAATCTTTTTTTAAAAATCAGGAGCCCTGACGTTAGGGAATGGTTTCTTCAGCTCCTCTTCTGAGGTAGCAGCTAAATAGGAGTCCCCCTGCAGCATAACCCTTGCTCACTGAAGAAATGTCCTCGCCCCAAACTCTTATTCATCCTTCAAGACCCAGTATGAATAACGAAGAAGCCGCCAGACGTCCTTACTTCTCGGCGTTATCCCCAACACCGACACGTTTCTACTCATAAATGCAGTAAGAATCAACATGGACAAGAATTACCTCCTTCCTCTTCACAGTAAGTCTCGGTAAATGAGACCTTACCCTGGGAAAAGGATATTTACAACCTCAAATTACAAGGGTCAGATAAAGCCCACGCTTCTGCACCCTGGTTTACTACGACTCGCATTTATTAGAGAGGGTCTGCTTCCTCTCAGACACAACAGACTTAGGAATCTACCTTGGTTCAAGAAGTGGAGCTGTAACTGGAGGAATTCTAGACTGCTTCAATCACATAAAGCTGAAGCTCGCCCTAGCTGGAGCTCCAGATGGGTTCTTAAAAGAAATCTGCATCTTAATAGATGCTTCCTCACTCAGAGTGGGGTTCCGAGAATTAGGCAATAAATGTTCACTGGGCATTCTGAGATCATTGCTTAAAAGGTTTTCTGTCTGCCAAGTATTATTAAAAGAATCAAGTTACATCGTGATAGGCAAAGGCTGTGTGATAGGATTCCCACAAATAGGGATGAAAGACCTTCTTAAGAAGCTATGGAGAACCCTTTTAATCTAATAAAGCACCTAACAAACAGTTAATCTCAGTTTGATGGCTTCAGAGGTATAAAAAGCAAAGGGGGAAAATCTAGTGTATATATCTCACATTGAATGACTGAAAACCATACAAGCATATGGAAACAAAAGGTTCTGGAAACATTATGGTTCAAGACCAAGTTTTTCTCTGGTTCAGTTTCACATCAATGTAGACAACAAAAAGGTGATAGGAAAACAAAACGGATTTGAAATTAAGGGACTGTAAACCTTAGTCTACTATTTTCAGTTTTTACCTTAGCTGACTCAACAGAAAAAAAGACTTGCCTTTTTTTTTTTATGGAATGAAGATTTGGTGGTGATTTTAAAAATATAACTAGCATCCTGTCACATTTCTGTAGTCATAGCATTTCAGAAAGATAAGCAAAGTGTTTTTCTAAAAATATGAACCAAGTGTCTGCTTCCTTATCATGAGTGCATCTTTTCCTAACTAGCCTTAGCGAAATTAACCAATAGGTTAAAATAATCTAAAAGTTAGAGTTAATGTGAACCTTTTAGTGGCATACATACAACTCCTACCACTAAGCTTCTGTTTAGTAGTTTCAGACCCAGGAACAAAGGCAGGAATTAAATGATACCGCAAAGTGGCATGCTAATACTTCCTATACAAAAGCACACTATTTCAAAAAGAAACTTAGGAAAATTTCAAAGCCATTCATTCTTAGGTCTATAAATGTGAACTCCCACACATGGGAGAGGAAGAGCACAAGCTCTGGAGTCACAGAATCAGCTCCAAGATAGGGTTCTACCCAATTTCAGCCATGAGATCACTCATCTTGAATTTGTTTTTTTGTAATTTGAAGAAACCAGTACTTGGTTTGCAGGGCTTTAAAAAGGGATTAGATGAGACAGAAATCAGTTTAGTAAAATACTTACTCTCAACAAGAGTTTTTTTCTTTTTCTTTTCTTTTTTTTGAGACAGTCTATGTTGCCCCAGGTAGAGTGCCCTGGTGTCATAATTCACAGCAACCTCGAACTCGTGGGCTCAAGTGGTTCTCTTGCCTCCCAAGTAGCTACAGGCACCAGCCACAACTCCCAGCTATTTTTTGTTGCAGTTGTCATTGTTGTTTGCTGGCCCAGGCTGGTTTTGAACCCACCAACTTTGGTGTATGTGGCTGGCACTGTAACCATTGTGCTATGGTCACCAAGCTGAGTATGTGGATTATTAACAGGTATATTTAAAAACCTATGATACCACAGTTGTCATGACACTTGATTATGATAATGTGGTAAAGAGAACAAATGAGAAAGTGTGCATAAAATTAAATCCTGCTCAGATTATTACCTTCAAACGAATCATGGTACAGGTTCAATGAATATATGAAATACTGTTTTAGGGAGGATGGAGGGGTGTTTCTTTAGATAAGCAGCTGGGAAATATTTTGGTCCAATAATGATGTTCTCACCGTCTGTTGTTAGTAAATCAGGTCACACACTCCAGATATCCACATCACAATGTCAGGATTTATTTGGATTAAAAAGACACATCCTTGTGTACAGACAAAACTTAATGAGCCTTATCCTCTGTCTTGGCCCATTTGGGCTACTATAATACCTTAGACTGAATAATTTTTAATTTCTCACAGTTTTAGAGGCTGGGATGACCATTATCAAGGTGGCAGCAGATTCAGTGACTGGTGAGGGCCTCTTTTTGCTGCAAAGATGGTGCCTTCTAGCTGCGTCCTCGCATAGCAGGAGCAAGGAAGCTCTTCAGGGCTTTTATTAGGGCATTAATCCTAGAAAGAGGGCAGAACCCTCATGACCTAATCACCTCCCAAAGGTCCCACCTCTTTATACCATTATTTTTAAAGTGTCAACATATGAACCTGGGAGGGAGACACACACATTTAGACCACAGCACCCCTAAATTTACTTTGTGACAGAAAAGTTTTAGGTTTCTGCATTCCACTGAGTATCTAATGTATAACCATATTATCAAAAATATTTAAAGTGCTAATAGTTTTGAAACTATCCATTAGTTTCAACACATCTGAAAGATAAACAAATGAACAAGTAACTATTGGAAAGTATGTATAAAACAAAAATTATGCTTTAAATTAGCTTTTTCTGGTTATTACTTCCAAAAGTGGAGGGCATGGTTCCCCAAATCATAAAAGTGATTCATTATACTTTTATGGTTTCATTGAATCCTCAGTCTATTATAACAAGGGTCAGTAAATTTTTCTGTAAAAGGCCAGATAGTATTTTAGACTTTGCAGATACTAAACAAATGGATTTAGCAGTGTTCCTGTAAGACTTTATTTGGAAAACACTGAAATCTGAATTTCTTTTCTTTTTTTTGAGACAGAGCCTCAAGCTGTCACCCTAGGTAGAGTGCCATGGTATCACAGCTCACAGCAACCTCCAATTCCTGGGCTCAGGCGAGTCTCTTGCCTCTGCCTCCCAAGTAGCTGGGACTACAGGCACCCGCCACAACGCCCGGCCATTTTTTGGTTGCAGCGTCATTGTTGTTTTGTGGGCCCGACTGGATTCGAACCCGCCAGCTCCGGTGTATGTGGCTGGCGCCTTAGCCCGTTGAGCCACAGGCACCGAGCCCTAAATTTCTTATTAATTTTCCTGTGTCATAAAATACTCTTCTTTGGATTAAAAAAAAAAAAAACATTTAAAATCTAAAAACTATTTTTTACTCACAGACCTTTCAATAATAGGTGCAGGTCATATTTGGTCCACAGACCATAGTTTGCTAACTTCTGTATTATAAAATCAATTTAAAATAGTAAGTTTTCCTGGTCTTTACAGGATAATTCAATATCTGAGATAAGGAATCATCATCAAAATCAAGGAATACAGTGTTTATGACACCTTTTATTCAATTCACATAGAAAAGCATGCAGTATTAATGTAAAACAGTATGGTATTAATGTAAAATGTTCAATGCACATTAGATAAACAAGTCATTAGCATACAAACCCATTTTTCAAGGATTATATAGGCATAACAAACATGGTTAGAATAATATACTTTTCCAGAGCCTAAATTAAAAATTGTGCTTAACTCTTACCTATCTTCATCTCAATATTCTCCATAAAGAAAAATTTTTTGTTATACATAAAAATTATTAGCCAACTGAAACTTTTTAAAGTACCAATAACAGCAAGCAAAAATGCTACCATGCATACAGTTTCCACAAAGAGCAGTAACATGCAGTTAAAAAAGAAAAATAATAAACGACTCCCCTGGGTTATACATAGTGATCAAGAAGGCTCTCAGTAATTCTGCACCTCTACATCTTGAGCTAGGAAAGTTCAGGCTAGGAAGTTCAGGCTCCTCTAAACCCAATTATTTCCTGCCTTCTTTCCAAATTATGCTCAATTTCTGATTCTAAACTCACATAAAGATGAAAAAATCTAAGGTACCTGACATAAAATGAGTATTTTCGTACAGTAAAAGTATTCTTTCATACTAGAGAATGTTTTCACAAAAAGCAGACAAAGCACAATTTAGAAAAAATGCAAACATATACATAAAGTCTAAAAAAAAGTAAATCAATACTGTCCTAAGGTTAGAGTACTATTTTTCCATCATGGCCTTGAATAAAATTTAAGCTATCACTAATCATAAATAAAGAGGCGCAGATGAAATAATTTCCACCCTAGGAAAAGATTTTATTAAAGAGACTCAAATGTTTTATGAGCACTATGTAGACATTAAAAGTTTTGTTTAAGAAATTCAAATTCTGAAGACAACTGAGACTTAGCAACAGGCCACTATATTTAACAGTTAAAAATCATTCAAAAAAAAAAAAAAATGTTCCCAACCCAGATACATATAACTCATTACAAAAAAAAAAAAAATCCTCTCCCTAACTTCTCTGGTTAAAAAGACCCCTGCTCCAGGAAAAGTCTTTTTTATTATTTTTTCAGAGACTTTCCAAAGTAAACAAAATTATTCTGGGTATAGGTTAATCTACCATTCTGACTTGACACTTGACTAAAGATTATCAATTCAAAATTGTATAGAACTTTTATGAGAGAAAAAAAGTAAGTTTAAAAAGTTTTATTTCTCTCAGAACAAAACCACAATGACACCTTTCTAATCAGTCAGCTTTTAGTTGCTTTTGATGGGCTGGCATTGGAAAGGCTGCTCTGGATTTTTCTTTTTGTTGACTGACTCACATTTTTATTCCTTTTTTCAGGCACAAAGGAAGTAGACCAAGGAGACTGAAGGTGGTTATGAAGACCATGCATCTCTGAGGACATCTTAAACAAAGATGACCCAAACCTTTGATCTTCAAATAGTCGATTTGAACTACTTAACAAAATACCCTGAGAAAACTCTGTCTGAAACAAACAGCTTGGGGGTTTGGTTTCGTTAGTTCCTGGATTAGAACTGGGATGGAGTGAAAAATCTTCATTCATTTCTTGGTCAGATGGAGAAAGGAGAAAAAAAGAAGTGGGTTTCCATTCATTTCCATTTTCTAAATGATCAGCAGTAGTTAGAGAACTTTTGGAAAGGTTTAGCTTAGTTCTTTCTTCCAATTTATCAGATTGTCCAAGAAATTCACTGCCTTGAGATGACTTTGACAACCCATCCAAGTCCACCGGCTTAAAACCGTTATTACACGGGCTCTTGCTGTTGTCTGACTCTGACATCATTGAATCCAACTCAGAGATTTTATCAAGGTAAGCAGCATCCATTGATGCTTCACTAGATGTTCTTGTCCGATTCATTTCAAAAGAGCGAATAGAATTCAACCTTTTGGATAAACATGAGCCTGGTTTCTCACCTAATTTTGAAGATATTTCTCCAACAGAATTTGCTATTGTGTTCCCCTCTGAACTTTCAAAATCCAAGCTTTGAGCATAGCTTGTAGAACAACAGTCCCAAAATCCTGTCTTTGGGGAAGTAAAACATTCTGATTTGTTTTCATTTTCATTTCTATTTGTATCATCTTCTGAGGAATCTTTGATAGAAACACTTGAAGATTCACAGAAGTCATCAAACACTAATTTTCTGAGATGATTGGAGTGCTTTATGGAACCTCCAGCTTTGACGGTGGAGCTCTCTCTATTTTCTGGAGTACTGAGCTGAAGGCAACTAAGGGACAAAGGAGTACAGGGAGCTGGAAGATCATAAAGTTCTTCGTCTTTGTAGGGTACACAATCACTTGGTTTACTACCCCACTCTCTTTCCAAATAAGTATCCATATGTGTATCTGTCACATCTAACATGATTTCTACCCGTTTTTGATATAGGTCTTTGTTTTTAGAACAGTTTAGCTCTGTATTGCTAGTGTTTTCCTGCCTAGCAGATTCGGTGTCAGAGAGTTTGCTGCTAGAAGGCTTTGCCAGGTGAGAAGAACTTGATGTAGATGAGCCAGACTGCTTACTGGCACTATCACCTTGATTCTTTGATGCCACATCTTCCTCACTGCCTTTGCCACCCATGCCATCTGCAGAAAGTGATCTCTGGCAAATGGAATTCATAGCTTCCTTCTCTTTACCTGACTTTTTTAGCTGTGCAACTTGAGATTCTAGTTCCTCTATATACTTATCACTTCGTTCCAGAGCTTTCTTAAGACGATTGGTTTCACGTTCATACTGTTCTACTTTGGACTGAAGAGCTGCAACTGTAAACCTTCCAAACCTATAAAGAATGAAAGAATAGTTAATCTTAGAGTTTAAGTTTTATTCTTTTCAAAACTTAAAAGTGCAAATTATTCTACCCCATTCTAATTCCATGTTAACAGTGACATTTCAGACCACTCAGTGACTAGGGCAATTATCATTAAGATACCTTAAGAAAAAGGTTTTCTTACTTATGTAACAATAAGCATGTGATAATAATAGCAAAAATCTAATAGGATATTTTTGTGGTTGAATCAGATTAGTGGTAGTAGAGAGACAGAAAGACATAGATGATTTTTCTTTGAAGAGCTAGCTCTACAATTCAGCTCATATATGCATGAGAGTTACCCCCTAAAACAATGGCAAAGATTTATGATAACATTTAAACAGTGGTCTACATCTTGAAATATTTACATTCAATCATTTTCCTATTGTACAGCAGTGTTTTACAATACATTTCTTACACAATGTCACCTTGTCAAACATAAAATGCCAATTTGAAATTCAGAAATCTTAGGAGTCCCAGGAGGGGTGGTTTTAAATACTTATTTGGACCCTTTCAATTATATCCACACTTAGTCTGAAGCTTTTCCTTGGCCTTTCTGAGCACTGCGCTTTAATTCATTTCAGCTCTACTTATTTTTGGCATTTTACAACTGTATGGGACATCAATCTCATTTCTTCTAACTTTGAAATACAAAGTCAGTGCTTGTGGTTTCAATATACTTCACATAAAAACATTTTTATATTTTCTGAAAGGGAAGACTTTGAAGAGAGACTTAGAAAGAATACATAAAAAATTCACTCCTTTTACCTGGGATTACCTTGTTTTCATTATTCTCTCATGAATGGGTACTAGGTTCAGCTCAACTTTTGAGTATCTAATATAGGTTAGGTGGTATACTTGGAGCTGGAAACACATAGATAAAAAAGACTGTCCCAGCTCTAAGAGACATAAAATACCTATGTCAAATTCTATCTTATCCCCTAGGAAAATTCTACCTTTCAAGAAACTTCTTATGAGGCAATAAACCTAAGCCTAACATTCTAAACCCCTGCCCCAATACTTGCTCTCCTTCAAAGTTCTTTTCAAAAGCCTTTTCTCAATCTCTTTGATTGCTTATATATTGACCTATTCAGGGACTGTTTATAGGAAGGTACTTGAGAAAGGTGACTTCCAAAACTGTTTTTATCTTTGAGTTTGCTTTTTCTCCACCCCTACATTATAACAATCATTAATAAAATTTATTAAGTATTTTAAAACATTACAAAGGAGGGTGGTGCCTGTGGCTCAAAAAAGTAGGGTGCCAACCCCATATGCCGGAGGTGGTGGGTTCAAACCCAGTCCTGGCCAAAAAACCCAAAAAACGAAAACAAACAAACAAAGAATTACAAAGGAGCAGAAGGTGCCTACAGTAATGGCACCTTTTAGAATCAACCAAAACAGTCTCAGACTCCCACTTAGAGCCTAGCACCTCTTGAATCCCTATCCCAATTCGCTTTCCATTTTAGCCTCAACATGATCCCTGCTCTATTGTCACTAAAGGAAAAAAGCAGAGACAACGGTAAATATAGAATCATAAAATCTCAGGATTAGAAAGAGCTTTAAAAGATATGATTGCTGAATATTGATCTACTAACTTCAATTAACTGAAACCCCTGAGAGCACACTCCCTTCAATTTCTAAAAAAACAAAGGAATAACCATAGGTATTATAAAAACAAAAGCAACTACAATCTAAAAAGCCTCAGCTTTTTTTTTTTTTTTTTTGCAGTTTCTGGCCGGGGCTGGGTTTGAACCCGCCACCACCAGCATATGGGGCCGGCACCCAACTCCTTTGAGCCACAGGCGCCGCCCGGCCTCCTCAGTTTAAAATAAAGTTTACTACTGTATTTGTTTAAGTAAATTATAGGAATTTTTCTTCTTTGTTAAAATGTTTTGACTTATAGTATTTGAAAGAGCTGTAATTCTAAAGGAGAACTTTTTTTAAAAAGTAGACAAATACCCTTTTTAAGTGCATAAAGCAAAAATATTCGTGAGTTCTTGACTGTAACTATTCTGGCTTAATCAAATAACCCCCATGTTTTTAAATGGAAAAACTATGTAGCATGTTTATTTAATGCAAATAGTAAGAAGTGACAGCCTTACATTTGCTTACCTAGATAAAATTTTTCTTTTTTTATAGTGCAATTTTTATAATAAGGATATCTTCAGAAGAAAAACCAAATTACTAGTTGCCACCAAAGGATGTCCTTGGGAACTCAAGAGGCATACACAAGGAAAAATTAGTGACAAATAAGGAATGTTTGCCAAAATACTAGCAGCTTCTTATTCCAGATTTTAGCTTGGAATTTCAAACATAATGTCATGTGAATGTATTTGCCCCAATTTTCTTTAGTTTTTTTATAGGACACAGCATTTCTAGAGGTACTAGAATACCAAGTCAATGCATACAATGGACGGAGCAAGCTCCTACTTCATCTTCTTGCTCCAGAATCCAATTAATATATTGTAATTGGATATAGGATGTACCATATAGTAAACTGATAAGAATAGATATTGCATTTGATCTTAGCCAAAAGGCTGAGAAGCAATTGTTTTTAAAAGAAGTTAACAAATGGTTCTTAGTTGAAGTTAGTGATAGTGCTAACCACATTTTTTAATGTTAATTTAGAGAGAAAGCTGCATGAGAACTAAGAACAAAAGGCAAGTAACAAAGTACACATGAGAGGGACAAGTTAGTAGAAGTCATTTATAGAGTTACAATATTTTCTAAAAGGTCACTGCCCCCAATTCCCCAAAGTTCTATTTCAATACTTTGCAAGTCTATAATACTTTGATCAGACCTTTTTACCATTCTAATAAAGGACCTGTCCCGGTGGGCAAACTGACAGAAATGTATACTAAAATCCAAGGAACTGCTCAATTAATTAAACAATCCATATAAATTATTTGTTTTCTGTCTCTCTCCCCCAATAGAGTAGAAGCTCAAGGAGAGCAGGGAGTTTGACTGCCTTATATGCACAACTAAGTCCCCAGAACAATTCCTGGTATTTGATAGGCCCCTGTGAAATACTTCTTCAATAAATATCATTCTCTTACTTTAAGATAACGTTACTGCCTTACATTGAGACAGGGTTGATACCACAGAATATGATAAAGGTTCTTGGTCCTCTTTTACATGTAAAATATTATGACATCTGCTACATTATTAAACATTTAAATAAGTTTTATATATTTGATTTTTTAATTTCTTTTTGTTCTCTGACACCAAGGAAAGCAACAGAGATTGGCTATATATAGTACAGCTTTTCAACTACAAGGCTGAGACTCTATGCAGCTTCATCCAAAAAATTTCCATTTTCACTTTAGTAAAAAACTGCAAATAGATAAAACCTTTGACACAGGCATTAGGAGTGACAAAAGGAAATTTACTTTATCATATAGAAATAACATACATACATATCTGATGCTATACTTCCATAGAAGCCAATGAGGATAAGAGCTTATTTTTCTTTGGGTTTTAATAGTCTTATATTCACACTAATTCCAGATATTTCCAGATAACATTAAATAAAGCAATGCCAAGGCAAGCCAGAGGGATTTTTAATATCATTTACCATACTTCCTTTTCCTGAGCAAATTTCAAAATGGAGTATTTTTATAAACATTATCCATTAGAGACCAAAAGGCTTTGATTTTCAAAGTAGCAGTGATGGCCGAAGGCTTCATTATGCCAGAGAAAACATTTAGAACAGTTTGGGAGCGCAGCTGATATTGAAAGTGTATTCCACTAAAATCTATCAAAAGCTTAAGGGATTTTTCAGCTTGCAATGTTAACTGAGATATATATTCTGGATGAGAGAGAACAATGAGGGTTTTCCTTATCTAAATAGCTAAAGAAATATAGAATCCTTGCTGTCCCCAAAAGAATAGAACTGAAAGTGCCATTGGTTTGACTTTTGAGGTACTATAATTAGAGTAAGAACATCTCTACCATCAAAAAGTTCCTAACACAACATTTTCTCATAGCCTATCACATAAGAGGAACAGAGTGTATTAGAAAGGGGTCAGTAGAAAGCAAATGTGAAGAATACATGCCAGAACTGAGTATCAAAAAACTAAACTTTAGTGCTATGCTGCGGCTAACCAACTAGTTGTGAAATCTTGAGCAATTTACTTTGCTTCTCTGGTTCTCCATGATAATTCCAACAAAAGGGATGAAGGCAGCAAGCCCCGTGGGTAGGCAATACTACCACATTTCAGAAACATCTCCTTGAAGAACAAGGGAGACACTTGGGCTTCTTCCATGACTTAGCAATTATGAATTGGGCTGCAATAAAGATTTTGGTACAGATGTCTTTGTTGTAGTGTGATTTTTGGTCTTCTGGGTATATACCCAGTAAGGGAATTGTAGGATCGAATGGAAGGTCTATTTTTAGATCTCGAAGTACTCTCCAAACATCCTTCCAAAAGGAACGTATTAGTGTGCATTCCCACCAGCAGTGTAGAGGTGTTCCCTTTTCTCCACATCCACGCCAACATCTCTGGTTTTGGGATTTTGTGATGTGGGCTAATCTTACTGGACTTAGGTGATATCTCAGAGGCAGGTCTATTTTTAAATCCCCAAGTTATCTCCAAACTTCTTTCCAAAAGAAACATATTAGCTTTCAATCTCACCAGCAGTGCAGAAGTGTTCCCTTTTTTCCATATTCATGTAAATATCTATAGTTTTGGGATTTTGTGATGTGGCTAATCTTACTGGAGTTAGATGAGATCTCAAAATAGTTTTGATTTGCATTTCTCTGATGATTAAGGATGATGAGCATTTTGTCATGTATCTGTAGGCCATCTGCCTGTCTTCTTCAGAGAAGTTTTTATTCAAATCACTTGCCCACAATGAGATGGGATCACTTCTTTTCTTGCTAATACATTTGAGTTCTCTGTGGATTCAGGTTATCAAGCTTTTGTCAGAGACATACTCTGAAAATATCTTCTCCCAATCTGAGGGCTGTCTACTTGCTTTATGCATTGTGTTCTTGGCTATGCAGACACTTTTTAGTTTGATCAGGTCCTAGTATAGACCAATATCTCTAATGAATATTGATGCAAAAATATTCAATAAGATCCTATTAAACAAAATCCAGCAAAATATCAAGAAAATTATACACCATGACTAAGTAGATTTATCCCAGGGTCTCAAGGCTGGTTCAATATATATAAATCTATAAATATAATACATCACATTAACAAAATAAAAAACAAAGACAATGTGATTATCTCAATTGATGCAGAAAAAACTTTTGATAATATCCAGCATCCTTTCATGATCAGAACACTTAAGAAAATAGGTGTAGAAGGAACATTTCTTAAACTGATAAAGGCCATCTACAGCAAACCCACAGCCAATATCATATTGAATTGAGGAAAAAAACTACAAAACTCTTAGAGGTGATCAAGGAATACAGCAGCATCTCAGTATACAAAATCAATACTCACAATCAGTAGCATTTATATATACCAACAATAGTCAAGCTGAAAAAACAGTCAAGGACTATTCTTTTTTGCAGTTGTGCCAAAAAAGATGAAATATTTGGGTGTTTACCTAACAAAAGACATGAAAAATCTCTATAAAGAAAGCTATGAAACTCTGAGAAAAGAAATTGCTGAAGATGTTAACAAATGGAAAAAGATACCATGCTCATGGCTGAGAAGAATCATTGTTAAAATGTCCATACTACTCAAAGCAATATACAATTTTAATGCAATCCCTATTAAAGCTCCACTGTCATACTTTAAAGACCTAGAAAATAATACTTCATTTTATATGGAATCAGAAAAATCCTTGAATAGCCAAGACATTCAGAAATAAAAACAAATCAGGAAGAATAACACTACCAGACCTCAGACTATACTATAAATCAATAGTGATCAAAACAGCATGGTACTGGCACAAAAACAGAGAGGTAGATGTATGGAACAGAATAGAGAAACAAGAGATGAACCCAGCTACTTATCATCATTTGCACTTTGAGAAGCCCATCAAAAAAACATTCAGTGGGGGAAAGAGTCCCTATTTAACAAATGGTTCTGGGTGAACTACTGGAAACTTGTAGAAGACTGAAACTGGACACCCACCTTACACCAATAACAAAAATTGATTCTTGATTTAAGGAAAAGATGGCGGCTGAGAAACAGCTTCCTTGCAACCGGGCATGGTGAGAGTGGGGAGAGAAGACTCCAGTCATCTCTGGCTGGTAGGATCTGCCCAGAAATATCCCTTTGGGGACACAGGAAGTCAGAGAGAGACTTCAGAACCCCATGAAGAGTACAAAAGTAGTGAAGAACTAGCAAGTGTTTGCATGTGTTCATTCAGTCTAATCCCACCAGCAGCTGACTCATTGAAATCTTAGTCCAGAGGCACAGTGACTTAAAGAGCAAGAGGAAGTGAAAAGAAAATTAGGGCAAGGAAACAGATAAAAGAATACGCTCATGAGGAAGAATCAGCAGAAAAATCCTGGTAACATGAAAAACCAGTCCAGAGCAATCCCCCCTCCAAGAGACTGTGAGGTAGCTACTGCAGAAAATTCCACATATAAAGAAATGTTAGAAATGCCAGAAAGGAAATTTAGAATACAGATGATGAAAAAAATAAAGGAAATGATGTAAACAATGAAGGAAACTGCTGATAAAGTGAAAAATAGCCAAAAGGAAATCCAAAAACAGAATCAAGTAACAGATAAATGAATGATATGAAGAATACACAAAGGATACAGCAGAGCTGAAGGAACTGAAGCAGTCAATCAGGGAACTTAAAGATCTAATAGAAAGTATCAACAACAGATTAGACCAGGGGTCCTCAGACTTTTTAGACAGGGGGCCAGTTCACTGTCCCTCAGACTGTTTGAGAGCCAGACTATAGTTTAAAAAAAAAAACTATGAACAAATTCCTATGCACACTACACATATCTTATTTTGAAGTAAAAAACACAAAATGGGGTGGCACCTGTGGCTCAAAGGAGTAGGGCGCTGGCCCTATATACCAGAGGTGGTAGGTTCAAACCCAGCCTCAGCCAAAACCTGCCAAAAAAAAAAACAAAAAAAGAAAGAACAAATACAAATACAATATTTAAAATGAAAAAAAAAAAAGGTGGCCCCTATCTGCAAAAAAAAAAAAAAAAAGACCTCCTAACTTCAGAGAAAAAGGCCCCTCTTAACCACAAAAAAAGGCCCTACTAACTGCCAAAAAAAAAATAGACCTCCTAACTTCAAAAAAAATAAATCCTAAGTTTTTCTTACCTCAGTCCTCAGGCAGCAGCAGGCTCTACACAGACAAACTCATGACTCCTCCAATCACAAGTCTCAGTCTCACCCGAGACTGAGAGGAAGAGCCGAGAGACAGAAAGAAGGAGGGGAGTCAGAAAGTGTGATGCACATTCCACACATGCGCACTGTGGCCTGGGATGTGTCGGCTGCTAACCAAGGCAGCCATCAGCAGCAAAAACACCTGTAGGCTGGATAAATGTCCTTGATGGGCTGCATGTGTCCTTCAGACCATAGTTTGAGGACCTCTGGATTAGACCATACACAACAAAGAATTTCAGAGGCAGAGGGAAAAGCTCTTGAGATAACTCAGATAGTTAAAGAGGCAGAAAAAACGGGAGAGAAAGCAGGACACTCACTGACAGAATTAAGGAACTTTATGAAGCGTTCAAGTATACGAGTTATAGGTATCCCAGAAGGGGAAGAAGAATTCCCCAGGGGAATGGAAGCCATAGTAAAGAATATTATAAACGAAAATTTCCCAAATATCAACAAAGATTCTGACACACTCCTTTCAGAGAGATATCAGACCCCAGGTCTCCTCAACCTTAACCGAGCTTCTCCAAGACACATTGTGATGAACCTGTCCAAAGTCAAGACAAAAGATAAGATTCTTCAAGCTGCCAGGAGTAAGCACCCATTGACCTATAGGGGAAAATCCATCAGGGTGACTGCAGACTTCTCTAATGAAACTTTCAAGCAAGAAGACAATGGTCATCTACCTTAAACAGAATAATTTCCAGCCCAGAATTCTATATCCTTTTATAAGCTTTAAAATTGACAGAGAAATCAAATCATTTACTGATATACAAACATTGAGGAAATTTGCCACAAGACCAACTCTACAGGAAATACTTCAACCTGTTCTACACACTGACCATCACAATGGATCAACAGCAAAATAAGAACTCAAAATTAAAGGACAGAACCTAACTTCCACAATGATGCAAAAGATAAAGCTAAGCAATGGACTCTCACAAAATAAGATCAATAGAACACTACCACACTTATCTCAATAAATGTTAATGGCTTGAATTCCCCACTGAAGAGCCATAGATTGGCTGACTGGATTAAAAAACACAAGTCATCCATTTGCTGTCTGCAGGAAACACATCTAGCTTCAAAAGACAAATTAAAACTCCAAGTTAAGGGTTGGAAGACAACTTTTCAGGCAAATGGAATTCGGAAGAAAAGAGGAGTTGTAATCTTATTTTTAGATACATGAGCAAGCTGGACTGGGTGCCAGTGTAGTCACATTGCTGACACTTGCAGAGCTGCTAGCTCCTGTTCACTGGGAGATACAAGGTGATGCACTGAGCGGAAAGATTTTCCACATTAGGACAATCCTTGACTGTGGTCCCCTGGCCTCCTTCAGACAGAGTCCCTTCAGTCAACAGCCGCTTCTCTTCTGAGTAGTAGGGGCAACGGAAAGCAGACGATGAAGGAGTCTGGGGTTGTGAGAGACCCTCAGTGGTGGGGTGGTCTGTATGCCCCAGAGCTGTGGGCCTTTGCAGTCAGGCCTCCCGCAGTGGCGCATGCTCCAACCCCAGCAGCAGGCGGCAACCAGGCTACTCAAATGTGGATTCAGGTGCAACCATGGCCGGGTCCTTCGGGCTGCGCGCTGGCCTCAGTGGGAGCCCTAGGAACCTAAGAGCGCCTGCAGGAGCAAGGCCCCGTACTGGTGAAAGGGAAGCATTTACCACATACAGGGCAGGGGAAGCTCCTTCCTTTGCACTACTCTCCGACCAGCTCACTGCTCCAGTCCAGGCCACCCTGCAGTCACACCTGCCAAGTTGGAGGAGTGCTGCAGAGCCAGCTTGTGAAAGCCACAGGGGATGCCATTAGGTGGCTGGCTAGGACAAGAGGACGTGAGCCCTTCCATGGACCCCCTTCCACATTTTTTGGTTCTGGAGAACACAGGAAAGAGGAGGAAATGCTGCTAAGGAAGGCACCGCGAGCTGAGCAGGAGGAAGGATGCGCAATTACACCAGGAGGGGGATAGATGAGCTGGGCTGCAGGGTCCCTGGTCCCCCACTCACAGCCCAGCCTCAGTCCCTGGAAATTCCTTTAAACCAGTGCTGGCTTTTTATTGTTATTGTTAAATCTTCTGTATAGAGAACAGGTGGTGCCAGATTTTAAACTTGTGCTTTTTATTTATTAAAAAAAGAAGTATCTCTACCTCCTCCAAAAGCATATTTGGAAAAAGCCATTGAGACCTTGGAGACCATTTAAACTCAGGAATAGGAAACATTGTGCCACGTGGACCTGGGCTGAACTGGGGCTGCTCTTCCTCAGTCATCAGCATTCTTGGAAATCTTAAGTCAGTTTGGAGATCTTGGTCTTGGTGGATTATAGACTGACTCTGAACAGCCTAAAGAAACAAAAGGTGCACTTTTGTGGACTACAAAAGAAATAACTTATTTCAAAATAAAAACAGTGTGTAAACAGAGTCAAGCTTTTGCACTTGACTTTAGTAGGTTAATATATTTCATATGTATTATTCATGTGGTAATTCCCTGTACAGGAACCTTTTTTTTGGCACACCATATGAGGTCTCATTTATATGAAATGTCCAGAACAGGCAGATCCTCAGTGATGGGAAGTGGATTTGTGGTTGTCAGGGACAGGGGAGGAGGTACTGAAAAGGACCGGGCTTCCCTTTCAGGTGATGACCCTGTTCTGGAATTAGACAGAGGTCAGAGTTGCACAACATTGTGAGTGCACTAAAACCCACCAAATCATGTACTTTTTCTATTTTTTGAGACAGACTTTAACTTGGTCACCCTGGGTAGAGTGCCATGGTGTCACAGCTTACAGCAACCTCAAACTCTTGGGTTCAAGCAATCCTCTTGCCTCAGCCTCCCAAGTAGCTGGGACTACAGGAACCTGCCACAACACTCGACTATTTTTTAGAAATGGGGTCTCACTCTGGTCTTGAGACCTACAAGCTCAGAATCCACTCACTTCGGCCTCCCAAGTGCTGGGATTACAGGCTTGAGCCACAGCACCCAGAAACAGAAACCATTTCAAACTGAAAATGCTACTACTATTGGTTCCAATTTATTATTTCAGAAACTAGGCAAGGTATTCAAATACCTCAGGTTCACACAAAACTTCATATTGTAAACTAGATCCTCTCTATCATCCATCTTTTGTATTAACCTGGATTGCATTGAAGAACATTCTCCTTGGTAAAGTATCATAAGAATGGAAAAGCAAGTATCCAATGTACTCAATAATAATATGAAACTAGTAGATGAACAACTATACCCCCACACAAGAAAAAAACACAATTAATCTCAGGTGGAGTCAGGGGGTGAGAGAGGGAGAGGATGGAAGTAGAATGGTAAATTCTCACCTAATGGGCACAATGTAAAAGTATATGGCACAACTCTTGGGTGAAGGGCCCAACTACAACTTGGACTTTACCTAACAAACACAAAAAATGTAACCTAATCATTAGTACCCTCATATTAATCTGAAATTTTAAAAAACTATTATATGATCTAGCAATTTTGCTGAGTATATATTCAAAGAAAAGAAAAGCAGTATGCCAAGACATACTTGCACGTCCATGTTTATTGCCACATTATTCATGATAGCCAAAATATGGAATCAATGGAAGCATTCATCAGTGGAAGAATGGGTAAAAAAATTATAATCTACGCAGAAATGGCGAGGCATGGGTAAGATGGCCAACAAGAGGCAGCTTTCCTCCAGAAGGAGGAAAATGGACTGAAGTGAACTCGGAGTAGTTGAAACTGGGGGTAGATCCCAAAATGAAGAAATCAAGGTGCTCAGCATTTCCACTGAGACAAACTTCTAGGATAAAGATGAGAATAAGGAAGGAAGAGAGCAGAGGACAGTTATAGAGCAGACCAGTCTGGAGGAGCCCAGAGCCAAATAGAAGGGTAAGGGGGCATCCTTCCCTCACCCGGGGGTCTCTCTGTGAGCAGGGAAACACAGCATCTCTCACCCCAAATGAGAGTACCATGAAGGACAGTAAGACCCAGTTTTCCTGCACCTAAGAACATCTTCCTCTGGGTCCCCATCCTGCCTGAGAGAATAGTGAGCAATTTTGGCTCCAATCACCTGTGACCACTGCCCATCCCCTTTCTTCCTTTGGGTGCTCTGAAGACTGCCCCTGCAGAGGCCTGCTTCACAGCATGTGGGCAAATCAGAGTTATAGCCTGGCCTAGACAGCCTGGAGGAGCTGCCCCACCCCAGACACCAGAAAGGTGAAGGAGCTTTGATCCCTACCCAGCCCCCAGAGCCACTAAGGAAGCCACAGTTACAGAGGCCACTTGCTGTGTTACTGGCAACCAGTGGGATATTTAGCTGGCCATGGGAGGAAAGGGAGAGATGCCCTGCCCCACATTGTGTCTGGTGGGAACTCTAAGAGGCCTGTGCATTGTGTGCCCAAAGCACTGAATGTGCAGGCTCCCTGCTACAGGAGGAAATGGTGGCTCAACTATACTAACTTTGTGAGGCAGGGTCCCTCCTGAGTCTCCCTCCTTCTTCTGGGGGGAATTTCCCTGCCCTCTAGAGTGGCTCTGCCTACAATCTGTGCCCAGCGGGCCCACCAAGAGGGTCAGAACCCAGCTCCTCTCCTGCTGAATGGAGAGGGTGATCCTGCTCTGGGAAAACCCAGCAAGCAGAAGACAAGCTGCATATCTCCCTCTCCCACCACAGACAAAAACCTCAGCATTTCAAATTCTTGAGGCAAAGACTGCAGCAAGAACCTAGGCTTTGTGAATTTGTTGACATGTTGTTGTACCTGTCACCACCCATAAGAAAAACATGCACTCCACTTCCGGCTCAAATCGGATGGTGATTTATTACACCTGTGCAGGCAGGTTGCTGCCCCAAAGAGCAAACGGCCCTGAAGAGAAAAGCAGACAGCCTTTTATACCCTTTTTTGTTGCTATGTGGCAAGCCAAGTGAAAACAGAAGCAAAACGTGGTGGTTAGCTGGGGGCTGGGTTACAGTCAGGTAGTTGGCTCAGGGGGTTACATCGTGGCTGCTCAGGGGGTTGCAGCATGGCAGTTGGCACATGGACAACTTGGAAAGCTCAGTAGCTTGGGAAATTCTGCTTGAGTAAGTTTTCACTATTGTGGGGCTGTGGCTAGGGAGTCGGAACTTGGAGAACTTCCTCATCAGAAACCTGTTCTCAGAATTAACCCAAGGAGGGGGGCATGCTGGGACCAAGGCTGAGACAGGCTGAGGCAGACTCAGGTCTTTTTGGGGACTGTTGGCTTATTACATTCCCCACTGGCCTTTTTGGGAATCAAATCCTTGATTCATCTGTGCCAGGTTCAGATGAGCTCAGACATCTGACTCTTATCTCTAGGCACAAACTCTTTGAGTCTCAACAAGATCATGAACAAAGTAGTTCCAACATTTTGGATGGCTTCACTCTGATCAAGGAGCCTTCCTAGACAAAACTGCAGCAAGGACCTAAGAACCTTGTTCAAGGTGAGGGGCTGCATGCATTCATTTGCTAGACACTCCTTTAGTTTGTAAAGGGATTTTTCCATC
Organism: Perodicticus potto; assembly: GCA_963574655.1. NCBI lineage: Eukaryota > Metazoa > Chordata > Mammalia > Primates > Lorisidae > Perodicticus > Perodicticus potto. The sequence goes on from CAUYRH010046265.1 coordinate 21,088, forward strand.
TACCAAGTCCTGGACAAAATATTTCTCAGGGCCAATTATTTACCCCCAGTAAAAGGAAACCTCTGACCTGGGCCACCTCCTCCCTTCTAGAGGCTGTTCACTTTATGGATACAGCCCCATCCAGTATGAGATTTGCAAAAACCTAGGCTTTGTTAATTTGTTGGCATGGGAACAGTCCTGCTCAGTATCCAGGAGCCACCCTTGGTCTAGGAGCCCCACCTGGAGGTCCAGCCCTTAGCTCCACTCCACCTATAATGGAGAAAGCAAGGCTAGTTCTCAGGGACCTCCACATGCTTCAGCTTCATAAGGGAACTTTTGGAGGCTGTGTGTCAGGGAGGGCCACAGGTATAAGCTACAGTCCATTTGAACAGTCAGTGGTACAGGGGAGTGGTGAGCATCATATCCTGGGGCCTCCAGGTCTGATTTCAGCCCTCCAGGTTTAGTTTTCAAACAGGTCTCCTGAGGGACCTCAACTAGATTATCTCTCTCTCTCTCTCTCTTTTTTTCTTTTCTTTTTCTTTTTTTGTTTTTGTTTTTTTTTCTTTTCTTTTCTTTCTTTTTTTTTTTTTTGAGACAGAGGCTCACTATGTTGCCCTCAGTAGAATGCCATGGCTCAGCAACCTCAAACTCTTGGGCTTAAGCGATTCTCTTGCCTCAGCCTCAAGTAGCTAGAACTACAGGCACCTGCCACAACGCCAGGCTATTTTTTGTAGCAGTTGTAATTGTTGTTTAGCTGGACTACACTGGGTTCAAACCCGCCACCCTCAGTGAATGTGGCTGTCGCTGTAACCACTGTGCTATGGGAGTCACCCCTAGATTACCTCTCAATAATAGCTTAGGGACAACCTAAAATTCCTGCTTTACAAAGCATAACAAATATATAAATAAACTGAAAAAATATCCAGGTGGTGTGGCAGGCACCTGTTGTCCTAGCTACTTGGGAGGCTGAGGCAAGAGAATTGCTTAAGCCCAAGAGTTTGAGGGTGCTGTAAGCTGTGACACCACAGCACTCCACCAAGGGTGACAAAATGAGACTGTCTAAAAAAACAGGGAAAGAAGTCCAAAAACCATCTCAAAAATTTAGAGAAATTAAAGACCAACTCACCAAGGATCTAGATATAATTAGGAAGGATATAGCAGAGCTCAATTAAGTGAAAGAGGCATTTAAGGAGCTACAAAACACAGTAGGGAGTCTAAGCAATAGAGTAAAACATGGAGAAGAATCTTGGAAATAGAATACAAGACTTTCGAACTAACGCAGTCATTCAAAGAGGCAGGAAAAAAAGAATGAAAGGAAAAATTGTCTGAGAAATATATGGGACTACACCAAATGGACCAATATTTTAATCATAGGGATGCCTGAATGAGAAGAGAGTCTTAGAAATATGGAAACTGTACTTCAAGACACTGAGGTGAAGAATTTCCCAAACATTGCAAGAGATCAAGAAATCCAGGTATTAGTTTCAGAACCCCAGCATGACATGATTCAAACAAAGCATCTCCTAGACACATTGTAATTAACTTGGTTTTCTATTCTTGAGATACTTTATTGAGGAGAATGTTCTCCAAATCCATCTAGGTAAATACAAAAGGTACAAAGTCTTCATCTTTTTTGTTCCTGAGCAGTATTCCATGGTGTGCGTGTGTGTGTGTGTGTGTGTGTGTGTGTGTGTGTGTGTATCACAGTTTATTAATCCATTCATGTGTTGACAGGCACTTGGATTGTTTCTACATCTTTGAGATTATGAATTGAGCTGCTAAGAACAGTGAAGTGAATATTTTCTAATGGTTAAATTTTTTTTTTCTTCTGGGCAGATACCTACAAATATGGAGAATGCTTAAGGAACTAAAAGTAGATCCCTCATTTGATCATTCAATCCCATTACTGGATACCTACCCAGAGCAAAATTATAATTTTTGAGGAGAAGGACAAGTAAGTTTTAATGTTATTAAATTGCATTCCATTGGCTTGGCTCCTGTAGCTAAGCAGCTAGGGTACCAGCCACATACACTGGAGCTGGTGGGTTTGAATCCAGCCCAGACCTGCCAAACAACAATGATAATACAACCAAAAAATAGCCGGGCCTTGTGGCAGGCACCTGTAGTCCCAGCTACTTGGCAGACAGAGACAAGAGAAACACTTAAGCCCAAGAGTTTGAGATTGCTGTGAGCTGCGATGTCACAGCACTCTACCAAGGATGACATAGTGAGATTCTGTCTCAAAAAAAAATTAATAAATAAAAAATAAATTGCTTTCCATTAACAAGTCATAACATTGCAATTTGTACTGGCAATGCCTAACGGTGCTTTTTTCCACACATTCTATCTGACAATAGATTTTAGTGTGGGAGCAGTTGTGTGGTTTTTTGAGTGCTCAGGGATGTTAAATAATATATACTGCAATTGAATTTTGATTCCCAATACAGCACAAATGATTATTGTTGGCAATGATTGTTTCAATATAATTCAATTGATGTATGATTGATGTGGGCTGACAACTATTTCACAACAGCTATTTCATTAGTCCTAGACCTTGAGAAAATCTTTCCACATCAAGGGAAACTTTAGTCGGCCCATAGAATTGAGATTTACCAGTTCCAAAAGGAATTTGTTATCTTTTCTAGTAAGGAAAATGAATTTCTTGGAGAAAGATTTGTCACAACATCTCAGCAAGAAGGCTTGCTTGTGTCCCTCTCAGCATCTGGTTGGACTTCTTGCCTTTGTTTTCTTATATATGTGGGAAGATAGGTCTAGTCTCAGGCAGTGATCAGTGTCTCTCCTGGATGCAGTCAAGTATCACCTCCTGAAGTCTCAGCACAACAATCTTTTAATTCTATATGACAATAAAAATTTTTCTTATTTATATTGGTCACATAAACCCTAATCATGACTCTGTTTTTTCTAAACTCTTTTCTCCTGTCATGATTACTTTACCTAGACGATCAAACCTCCAAGTGATTTTGTTCTCTGTGTTCCATGGTGACATATTTATACTTTTAGATAGCTAAATTATCATCTTGTAAGACTTTAAAACATCCCTTAAAAAGACTTAGGTCTGAATATATACTGATTACAGATATACTGTTGAGTATTCGCCATAGTCTGCCTCTTGAATTCCACCAGGAGCTGCTTGAGGAAAGGTTAGAATCTAAGGCTAGTGAGAGTGGCTTGGAACTTGCCCAGTCAAGAGGGAAGGCAAGTGCATCAAACTTGCCCACAGCAGACTTGCTGTTATTACCCAAAATTAGGTGTGTTTGATTCCTGAATTGAGTATCTTCCTATAGTATGTATGAGTTGAGGAATTTTGATTATGAAAGAATCAAAATTATCAAAAAAGTTTCCACCCAAGACATGCAGAAAAAATAGTCCAACATATTGGGTTTGTCAGGAGGGAACGATACTACATATGATTGGTTCTGGTAAGATCCACTCTATTTAAATACCAGGCATATTTATTACAAAAAGCTGGTATACGTAAGAGTAAAACTTTACAGGACCTGAATGACCAATAACCCCTAACAATGATGAGTCTCGGGGACACTGATAAATGTCTAAATATTTCAAATACAAAGAGGGAAGATTGGTAGTTGGTACTTTGTCTGTGCTATGAACAAGTGTGAAGAACATTAGCAATTTAATCATATTTGGAAACAAAAGGTTAGAAATTGAATAATAAAAAGCTCTTAAACTTTTTATGAATTACTTAATATTGTAGATTGAATTCAGCTATGTGATTTATCCATAGGGCTACAGTAAATTTCCCCAGACTGGAAAAGGCAATTATAAATGCTTCTAAAGTTTTCACCTTTTAACCATCTAGATTTTTTTTTTCTACTTTGATGCTTTTGAGTTTTGCTTAAAGATGAGATGTTTTCCCAGTACCTTGTGAAGAGCTCCTACCACATCCTTGTTTCTCAGACTGTAGATGAGAGGGTTGAGCATGGGTGTGAGGATAGTGCAAAATACAGAAACAGCCTGTTCCTGGTCGGGGGTGTGGGAGGAACCAGGAGTCATATACATAAAAACACATGGTCCAAGATAAAAACTCACCACAGTAAGATGGGAAGAACAGGTGGCCAAGGCTTTGTTTCTGCCTTGGGGAGATTTCATATGAAGGACAGTGAAGAAAATGAGGATGTAGGAAGACATAATAAGTCCAAAGGGGATGATGATGAATGCAATACCCATCACAAAGACCACCAGCTCATAGGTGGAAGTGTCTTTGCATGAGATCTTCATGATTGCTGGCATCTCACAAAAGAAATGGTGGATTTTTCTGGAGCCACAGATAGGAAGACTCATGGTATAGGATGTATGGGTTGTAGAA
>CAUYRH010046266.1:0-21518 GCA_963574655.1 Perodicticus potto
CAATGGCTAAGAATAAAATGTTTTGGTTTGGGGCCTGTGACTCAACGGGCTAAGGCGCCAGCCACGTACACCTGAGCTGGCAGGTTCGAATTCAGCCCGGGCCCGCCAAACAACAATGACGGCTGCAACCAAAAAATGGCCAGGCGTTATGGTGGGCACCTGTAGTCCCAGCTGCTTGGGAGGCAGAGGCAGGAGACTCACTTGAGCCCAGGAATTGGAGGTTGCTGTGAGCTGTGATGCCACAGCACTCTATCCAGGGTGACAGCTTGAGGCTCTGTCTCAAAAAAAATAAAAATAAAAAAATAAAATGTTTCCCTACCACCTACTATTAGGGGCATTTTAAGGTTCCAGATGAATCTCCCCATTTAACAGAAGGGGGTAGGTGAATTTCAGATTGTGGAAGCAACTTCTGGGCCACACTGAGCTAACTAGAAGTAAAGGCAGACTTCAAGGCTGCATGTGAGAAGTCCTATAACCTATATCCAGTGGGTCATGAATGTCTTCATCTCTCAGTCTCAGCAGCTTACCAAAGCAGAACTTTCTTGGGACACATTTGGGGCTGGTCTTTTGGCAATGTAAACAGTCCAAGACCTCTTCTTTCAGTAAGCCTAAACAAAGGGAAAAGGAGAAGTAGGAGGAAGCCAGAAATCAGAGGACTGGCAAGGGGTGGTAAGGAAGAAGGGGAAAGAAGAGATTGGTCCCTTGGCCCTCCTGATTTTTGGAGGTTTCACTGCACAGCAGAGCAAGTTGAGCAAAATGCACAGATAATTCACATGAAGAATAATTTTTATATAATCATTGAAGAGTTGAGTTGCAGTAATCTGGTTCTTGTTTGTTTTTGTTTTTCGCCTAGTCAAGTGAAGCAGTGGGAGTGGAGAAGGAACAAAAAAATATGTAATCGGTTATGTTCAATTAGCTAAAAACACTACTGCACTTGGACCAGCCATAGTAGCAAGTTGACCCAAACATTTAATTAAACACTTGCTAATTTTGAGTTGGTACTTTTCTTTTTCTAATTTGGAGCCCCCTAGAGAAGACTGGTGAGAAGCCTCCCCTTCTGGAGCACTACCTTCTCCTCTTCCTGCCCACATAGGAAGACTATATTTCCCAAGTGCCTTTGCAGCAGGCTGTAACTATGTGATCTAGTGCTGACCAATGGAAAGTCAGCAGTGATGTGTGTCACTTCCAGGCCTGACCCACTGTGACTCCCTCTTTTCTTTCCCTTAGAAACAGTCTAGCAAACTGCACTTTTTGTGCGGCCTGGATCCCTGAGTCACTACTTGGAAGAGGTGCTCTAAACTCAATAGAATTTACATGAGCGAGAAATGAACCTTTGTTTTGTTAAACCACTGAGATGTGGGGAGTTATGTGTTTAATGCAACATAGTTGATCCTATCCTGACTTACTCCAAAAATTGTTTTTTTGCAGATAGGTATTATTTTCATAAGCTCTCAAAAAGCAAATTTCCCTAGGTACTATGGCTTTGGGGTGAGGGAACTACTAAATGGAGGTATATAGCAGGACTTGCTCTGGGGAGACAGGGTCAAGGGTAGGAGGGTATAGAACAGAAGGGTAGACAATAAATCCAGGACTCACGGCAAATTTTGGGATCGCAGGCTGCAAGAGAAAAGAGCTGAGGTGAGTTAAATTGAGATGGCAATTTAAGAATTTAATTGAGAAGGGAGAGGGAAGGAGGGGTGAATCTGGGAAAGCAGAGATGAAGAAGGCTGAGTTATAGGGGAGGTGAAGAAACAGTTTGGGAGAAAAAATAGAAGAAGTGGATCAAGAGATAAATGGGAAAATGGAGAAGGGGGCTTGGTGGAGAGATATGTTGCACCTTTTAATTCATAGGATCTTAAAACTTTCTTGAGTTCCTTGATCACTTTTTCCCTAAAAGTCACCAGCTCTTCCAGCAGATGCTCATCTGAGGAGAAAAAGAGATTCTTGTGGGGTGGAGGCACCCAGCAAGCCCACCTCCATCTATAGCTTCCAGGAGAAGGGATGAGGAGGCTCCTCTTCATTTATCAGGAATAACAAAGACCAGGTATTACTGAGTGTCCCCTGGGCAAATCTATGGCCTAGGAGATCTTGCATCTAGCTTCGGGCTCACTGTGGGACCCCCAGGCTATACCACACTCCCTTGCTATCAGTTTGCTTATGGGGTAGGTGGATTTGGACTTGATAACCTCTCTTCTCCTCTTCTTTTATCTGTCTACACTCACTCCTCATGACTCCAATGGAGCCTCATGGCTCCATCTACTACCTCTCTAATGTGGTAGCCACTATCCACACATGGAACACTTGAAATGGGCTAGTCTGAACTGAGATGTGATGTAGGTATAAAATATACACTGGATTTGAAAGATACTGTACAAGAAAACTGTAAAATAGCTTAATAATTTCGATGTCAATTACACATTAAATTGGTAATATTTTAGATATTGGATTAAATAAGATACATTATTACATTGTTTACTTTTTTTTTTTTGAGACAGCGTCTCACTTGGTCACTCTGGGTAGAGTGCTGTGGCATCGTAGCTCACAGCAACCTCAGTCTCTTGAGCTCAAATGATCCTCTTGCTTCAGCCTCCCAAGTAACTGGGACTACAGGTGCCTGCCACAATGCCTGGCTATTTTATAGACACGGGGTCTTGCTCTGGCTCAGGCTGGTCTCCAACCTGTGAGCTCAGGCAATCCACCCACCTCAGCCTCCCAAGTGCTGGGATTATAGGCGTGAGCCACTGTGCCCGGCAATGTTTACTTTTTGCAAAAAGTGTGTCTACTAGAAAATTTAAAATGACATGTGTGCCTCGGCTCCTGTAGCTCAGCAACTAGGGCGCCAGCCACATACACCGGAGCTGGCAGGTTAAATCCAGCCCGGGCCTGCCAAACAACAATGATAACTACAACCAAAGAACAGCCAGGCATTGTGGCGGGCGCCTGTGGTCCCAGCTACTTGGGAGGCTGAGGCAGGAGAATCGCTTAAACCCAGGAATTTGAGGTTGCTGTGAGCTGTGATGCCACAGCACTCTACCCAGAGCGACATAGTGAGACTCTGTCTCAAAAAAAGACATGTGGCTCCTCGCTGTGGCTCACACCTTATTTGTATTGGACAGGGCTGGTCTATACCCAGATGCCTTCCACATTTATATCACTACCCCAAATCATTCACTGAAGTCTAGATTCCTATATCCAACTATCGTATGGACTCAAGATCTCCACTTAGATGTCATGTAGGCATCTCAGACTCGCTAAGTCCAAAGCTAAGCCCTTGGTATTCTCCTCCAAACCAAGTTCCAGGCCCCCAGTCTACTCCATCTTAGGAAATCCACGATCATTGGTGCTATCTTTGACTCCTTTCTTTTTCTTACATCCCACATGCAATTTGTCAACATGCCTGGCAGCCAATCCTGTTCGCTTAATGTTCAAAGTGTTCATTCCCTCCATCTTAATGCTAGGACTTCATCTTTCACAGAAGCAATCTTTCCCTTTCATTCCACTCTAGCCTTCCTGGTCTTGATGTTCTGTGAATATGGCAAACATAGTCCCATCTTTCTGCCTTCCGCCTTCCTCTCTTTGACTTCCCTCATGGCTTCCTCCCTCTCTCCTTTGTGTCTTCTCTCACATGCTGCCTTTTCAGTGACATTTTTTCTTGACTGCGCTGCTTTAAGCCACAACTCACACCCTTACTCCCAATATTCCCTAGCCCCTGGTCCCTGCTTAATTTTTCTTCATAGCACTTCTCCCTATTTGACATATTAAACTGTACAGTAAAGGATTAACTGAGTGGATCTGGGTTGTCCAAACCCTGCACAGTCCAAAAAAGGTTCAGCTCTTGCCTGGTTCCTAGAAGGTACCTTTTAGGTCCTTGGAATATCCTGTCTCTTAAAAGAATGTCATGGTTTACCTCAGAGCCTCATGCCGTACCAGATAGTCCATGCTAACACTATGATTTAAGATGGGAGCCTTGGGGGTCGCCTGTAGCTCTGTGGTTAGGGTGCCAGCCACATGCACTGGGGCTGGTGGGTTTGAACCCGGCCTGGGCCTGCTGAACAACAACAATAAAATAGGCAGGCGTTGCGGCAAGCACCTGTAGTCCCAGTTACTAGGGAGGCTGAGGCAAGAGAATCACTTGAGCCCAAGAGTTTGAGGTTGCTGTGAGCTATGAGGCCATAGAACTCTTCAGAGGGCAACAAATTGAGACTCTGTTTCAAAAAAAAAACAAAAAGGGAGCCTCAGGCCATGCAGTGGGAGCTTGACCTCTGGAGGGATTGGATATTGAGTAATTAAAGACAGCCATGCCTATGTGAATGACCACCAATAAAAACCTTGGACACTGGGCAGTGCCTGTGGCTCTTCGAGTAGGGCGCCGGTCCCATATACCGAAGGTGGCGGGTTCAAACCCGGCCTCGGCCCGAACTACAAAACAGAAAAGTAGCCAGGCGTTGTGGCGGGCGCCTGTAGTCCCAGCTACTCGGGAGGCTGAGGCAAAGAATTGCCTAAGCCCTGGAGTTGGGGGTTGCTATGAGCTGTGTGATGCCAGGGCACTCTACTGAGGGCGATAAAGTGAGACTCTGTCTCTACAAAAAAAAAAAAAAAAAAATCTTGGACACTAAAGCTCAGGTGAATTTCCCTGGTTGGCAATATTCTATGCATATTGTCACATTTCATTGCTGGGAGAATTAATCATTGTCCCTATGACTCCATTGGGAGAGGTCAACTGGAAGCTCACACCTAATCTCTCCTGGACTTCTCCCTACACATCTTTTTCCTCATTTATTTTATTTTATTTTTTTGAGACAGAGCCTCAAGCTGTCACCCTGGGTAGAGTGCTGTGGCATCACAGCTCACAGCAACCTCCAGCTCCTGGGCTTAAGCGATTCTCTTGCCTCAGCCTCCCAAGTAGCTGGGACTACAGGCGCCCATTACAACACCTGGCTATTTTTTCGTTGTAGTTGTCATTGCTGTTTGGCAGGTCCATGCTGGATTTGAACCCACCAGCTCTGGCGTATGTGGCTGGCACCTTAGCCACTTGAGCTACAGGCACCGAGCCCCTACACATCTTTTTCATTTGCTGATTTTAATCTGTGTCCTTTCATGGTAATAAACTGTAAGTGAATATAACAACTTTACAGAGTTCTGTATTTTTCTAGCAAATCTTTGAACCTAAAAGTGGTCTTGGGGACCCCTAAACACACATGTATGTTATATTGCTTTATCTTATTTCTTGTCTGTCTCTCCCTCTAGGGTATAAGTTCCACAGAAGTAAGAACTGTAGTCTTTTATTCACTGCCGTATCCCCAGCTACGAGATAGTGCCTAACATAGAGTGACTAGCATACGGTAAGTGCTCAATGAGTACTTGCAGAATGAATAATTAAATTTTTAAGTGCTATGCCAGCCAAAATTCTCTAGCCATCTAAGTGCCATTGTAACAGTGCCAGTTATGTTCTGAGCGACTTTCCAGGTCACTGAACCAGAGGATTTCAGTTGGTGGGGTGGTGGGGGCCTGAGCCTCCTCTGCTGGCTCCATTCAGCCATTTCCCCCCCAGAGAACCTCATTGTCCTTCCCACAAAAAAAATTTTTAGTTTAAATAAATATAAAGCCCACAGTCTACATATTCTATGTAAAAAATTCCACTATAGGCTTGGCGCCTGTGGCTCAACAGGCTAAGGCACCAGCCACGTACACCTGAGCTGGCGGGTTCGAATCCAGCCCAGGCCCGCCAATCAACAATGACGGCTGCAACCAAAAAATGGCCAGGCGTCGTGGCGGGCGCCTGGAGTCCTAGCTACTTGGGAGGCAGAGGCAGGAGACTCACTTGAACCCAGGAATTGGAGGTTGCTGTGAGCTCTGATGCCATGGGACTCTCTCCAGGGTGACAGCTTGAGGCTCTGCCTCAAAAAAAAAAAAAAAAAAAAAAAAAAAATTCCACTATAAATAAGGGATTTGTTTGGGACTCTAATGCCATCAAATCAGTAGGACCTATGAGGGTTCTTGGACAGGGGAAGTAAGAAACGGCCACAGATCCTTGGCCAGAAAAAAGATGAAGGAAGAGGCTGGTATTTTATATCTAGATGCAAAATTCACAACTTAGCCACGTGTTACAATTATGTGGGTAAACTCAGGCAGGGGTCATTAATGGAGACCAAAACTTTGAGAGGAAAGACTTGGGAACGTGGTACTCACACACTCTCCCAGTCTCACAGCATGGACCGCCTATGTAAAAGAGGAAACAGTGTCTTTACAAGGGATAAGCTTGACAGACTCCACCTTAACCAGGCACGTATACTTCAGTGGCATCAGATGCCCTGAGAGGCATAAGAGATCCCATCTGCGATAGTTTTGGAAATTAGGAATAACCTGAATCTATTTTTTTTTTAATTTTTTGCAGTTTTTGGCCGGGGCTGGATTTGAACCCACCACCTGTGGTATATGGGACTGGTGCCCTCTTCCTTTGAGCCACAGGTACTGCCCCGGAATAACCTGAATCTAATACCAAGGAAACAATCACATACATCTGAATGAGGGATTGCTGGCAGACTGATTGGCCTGGGATTTTCAAAAATGTCAAGGTCAGGCTCGGTACACAGTGGTTAAGGCGCTGGCCACATACACGGAGGCTGGCAGGTTCAACCAGCTAAGCAAAAATGACTGCAACAGAAAAAAAAAAAAAAATAGCCAGGCGTCATAGAGGGCCCCTGTAGTCCCAGCTACTCAGGAGGCTGAGGCAAGAGAATCACTTAAGCCCAAGAGTTTGAGGTTGCTGTGAGCTGTGACGCCACAGCACTCTACCTAGGGTGACATAGTGAGACTCTGTCTCAAAAATAAATAAATAAATAAATAAATAAAAATGTCAAGGTCATAAAAGACAACTAAATGCAGTGCATGATTGCCAGAACATATCAAAGATTGAAGGAAAACTAATGATGGAAAGGCATTATCAGACAGTTGGGGAAATTCAAATGAGGACTAGACAGTATGGAATTGATGTTAAATTCCTTAGTTACTCTCATGTAAGAGAATGTCCTTGCTTGTTCTTAGGAGATGCTTCTGATGAATGTAGGGTTGAAGTGTTATGATATCTGCCACTAATTCGCAAATGGCTCACACAAACATGGGGGGAGTGAGAAAGCAAAGGTGGTAATATGTTAACAAGCGACAAAATGTTAACAAATGCATACAGGTGTTCACTGTACTCTTCTTGGAACTTTCCTATCCTTTTGAATTTTTTTTTCAAAATAAAAATCACCTAGAGAACTTTAAAAATTACTGATGTCCAGATCCAACCCCTGATATTCTGATTTAATTGGCCTGCTGCCAATTGGTGGGCTGCTGCCACCTAGGCTTCTGGATTGTTTCAAAAGCTCCCCAGTGGGGCCAGGTGAAGTGGCTCCCACCTGTAATCCTAGCACTCTAGAAGGCTGAGGCAGGCGGATTGCATGAGCTCAGGAGTTCGAGACCAGCCTGAGCAAGAGTAAGACCCTGAGATTCCATCTCTAAAAATAGCTGGGCACTGTGGCAGGAGCCCGTAGTCCCAGCTGCTTGGGAGGCTGAGGCAAGAGAATCGCTTGAGCCCAAGAGTCTGAGGTTGCTGTGAGCCATTACACCACAGCACTCAAACCCAGGGCAACTGAGTGAGACTCTGTGTCAAAAACAAAACAAACAAAAACTCCTCAGTGAGTTGCAGTGTGCAGCTTGGGTTGAAACATGCTGCTCTAGAGTAGGGCTCAACAAAGTTTTTCAAGTCAGGTCCAGATAGTAAATATTTTCAACTTTGAGCACCAGACCTCCCCATTGCAACTGCTTAGCTCTATCTTGGACAGCCAATGCCAGCCACAATATGTAAGCGAATGGGAGTAGCTGTGTTCCAATAAAACTTTATTTACAAAAACAGGGGGCTGGTAGATTTGTTCCAGTGGCTGCAGTTTGCCAAGCCCTGCTCTAGGCAAGTGACACTCAGCTTGATAATCTCAATTGCTAACATTTGCCGAGCACTATGTGGCAGACTTTGTTCTAAATGTACATGCACAAACTCATTGACAAGTGACTATGAGGTGCTGTTATGTTCCCATTTTATAGATAAGGAAACTGAGGCACAAAGAAGTTAAACAGCTTGCTTAAAGTTAGACAGGCTTTGAACCCAGAGCAGTCAGCCCTCAGGGCCTCCACGCTCTACCACCTCTCTCAAATGTCTGGAATAAGAATCCACTCTCCGTGCCTGCTCCTCAGCTGAAGATGGCATTGTGGTGTTTGATTCCCCAGGAAGGGGCTGAGCCTGGTCAAAGGGAACTACATATATCTGCATTTTGAAAAACAGGTCTATTGAGATATAATTCATATACTATACAAATCCCTCATGTAAAGGGTACAATTCAATGGTGTTTAGTATATTCACCTATTTTCATATTTTGCAATCATCACGATTAATTTTGGAATATTTGTTACCCTAGAAAGAAATCTTGTGCCCATTAGCATGTATTTTAAAAATATTTTTAGTAGGGCGGTGCCTGTGGCTCATCGAGTAGCGCGCCAGCCCCATATACCGAAGATGGCGGGTTCAAGCCCGGCCTCAGCCGAACTGCAAAACAGAAAAATAAGTAGCACGCGCTAACCAACAGAAAAACAGCCGGGCATTGTGGCGGGCACCTGTAGTCCCAGCTACTCGGGAGGCTGAGGCAAGAGAATCGCCTAAGCCCAGGAGTTGGAGGTTGCTGTGAGCTTTGTGATGCCCCTGCACTCTACCGAGGGCAATAAAGTTAGACTCTGGCTCTACAAAAAAATAAATAAATAAAAATAAATATATATATTTAGTAAATATTTTTCATATTTACTAAATGGTAGGGTTATTTCTCAAAAGAGATAAAATTTAATTTTGTTACACAATTAGCATGATTACTATTTTCTTTTGTTTCTACTATTTCTCATTATTTAAAAAGGGGGAAAAACAAGAAATTGAAAACTACAGTTTGACAAGCATAGGGAAGAAAGCAAACATCACCTCAGTCCTTTTAACCTGTTAGACAGGTAGAATAAATATTTTGATTATTCACTTTATACAAACTAACATACACATTTACATCTAAAAAATACTAGCGGGCTCCCCGAGACATCATCCATTCCTCAAGGTGGGGCGGGGCTTCTGAGCTGGGTGGGACCACGTGCCCGGAGTCCACAGGATCCTCTACTGCCCTCTGCTGGGAAATGTCATGACAACCATACAAATCTTCGACAACTGAGTAACCTTGCGAATGGCGCCCTACGAGTCGCTGAATATAAAACCAGAAGAGGCATCTGAGGGCTGATGATTAAGAATACAAATCTTAAAAAAAAACCAAAAAACAAAAACACAAATCTTCAGCACTGTGACTTCCTAGCAGTGTGACTTTGGGCTGGTCACCTAACCTCCTGAGCCTCAGTTTCCCCCTCTGTGAAGTGCACATCACCATGATGCCCAGCTCCGTGAACTGCTATGGACTTCTCTAAGCATGTAGGACCCGGCCAGGCACAGAGTAAAGGCCGCATGTGTGTTTGCTTTTATTTTTATAACAGTGGGGGTGGGGGGGAAATGCGTGACGGCCCTGTGGAAAGGGAGGCGGGGGAAGGGTGCTGGGGAGTGGGATTCCCTCCTTGCTCCTACCTCTCAGAGAATTAAGCATTAAGCGCTGCGTTAGGTTCTTGGTAAAGGACGCCACATGGTCCAGCTTATCTATCCCTGGGGGCGAGAAGGGAGGAAATTGGAGCGGATCCTCCAGAGAGCCGAATGCTCCCTCACCTCCTCCAGGTCTGGCCCCACCCTCCTGTCTCGGGGGCGCGGTCCGCAGAGCCTGTCTCCCACCCGCGCCACCCACTGCCAGACTTCTGCAGCACGCACCCACTTTCCCCACAAAGGCGTTCAGCGCGTAGTCCCGGAAGAAAGGCCCCTCCATGCCTAGTAGCAGGGCCTGGGCACGGGCCTTCAGCTGCTCATCGTGAAAGCGATGGGGGATGAGGGCATGGCGCAGTTTAATCAGTTCCTCCTGCACCGAGGAGTCACACTGCAGGCAGCCCCGGCCTCCGGGGGCGCTCAGGCCCAAGAACAGCAGAAGGGCCAAGGCCAGAAGCATGGCGGGGGTCTTTGTGACGTCACAGAGGGATCCCGCAGGCTCCGCCCCTGGGGGCGGGGTCAAGGAGGCCCAGGCAGCGTGTGGGCGAGTTCAAGCTCTAATTTGCTGAGCACCTATTATGTGCCAGATATGGTTCTAAATCCTAAGGAGAGAGTCAAAAAAAAAAAAAAAAGGCCTGACGGCCATAGCACAGTAATTACAGCACCAGCCACATACTCAAAAGCTGGCGGGTTCAAACCCCGCCCAGGCCAGCTAAACAATGGCAAATGCAATAAAAAATAGCTGGGCGTTATGGCAGGCCCAGCTAGTCCCAGCTGCTTAGGAGGCTGAGGCAAGAGAATCTCTTAAGCCCAAGAGTTTGAGGCTGCTGTGAGCTGTGACGCCATGGCACTCTACCAAAGGCAACATAGTGAGACTGTCTCAAAACAAAAAGTTTTATTTATTTATTTTTTTTTTGAGACAGAGCCTCAAGCTGTCACCCTGGATAGAGTGCGGTGATATCACAGCTCACAGCAACCTCCAACTCCTGGGCTCAAGCGAGTCTCTTGCCTTCGCCTCCCAAGTAACTGGGACTACACGCGCCCGCCACAACGCCCGGCCATTTTTTGGTTGCAGCCGTCATTGTTGTTTGGCCGGCCCGGTCTGGATTCGAACCTGCCAGCTCAGGTGTACGTGGCTGGCGCCTTAGCCCGTTGAGCCACAGGCGCCGAGCCAGAACATAAAAAGTTTTAAAAAGATTTTATTGGCAGTGCCCTTAGCTCAGTGGCTTGGGTGCTGGCCACTACACCAAGGTTAGTGGGTTCGAACCCGGCCTGGGCCTGCTAAGCAAGGCAACTGCAAAAACAAAGAAAAATAGCCAGGCGTTGTGGCGGGTGCCTGTAGTCTCAGCTAGTTGGGAGGCTGAGGCAAGAGAATCGCTTAAGGCCAAAAGAGTTTGAGGTTGCTGTGAGCTATGATGCCACATCACTCCACCGAGGGTGACATAATGAGACTGTGTCTGAAAAAAAAAAGAGAGAGGATTGCTTTAGCCCAACAGTTTAAGGTTGCTGTGAACTGTGATGCCATTGCACTCTACTGAGGGCAACATAAGTGTCTCAAAAGAAAAGAAAAAAAGAGAAAGTCTCTGCTTTGCCTCCGTTGATCTTCCTAATTCCTACTGAATTTATTCATGCAATACATATTAACTGAGCACCTACTATGTGTCAGCTGCTGCTCAAGGTGAGAAAAACGTGGACTTTCCTTTTGGTATTCAAATTTATTAATTCAACAAATTTACTGAGCACCTACTGTGTGCCAGGCCCCGTTCTAGACACCACATACAGAGCTGAGACAAACACAGAAGTCCCTGCCCACTAGAGTTCACACATTTCTTCAACAAATGGCAAGATTGCCTACTATGTGGG
This sequence comes from Perodicticus potto, assembly GCA_963574655.1. NCBI lineage: Eukaryota > Metazoa > Chordata > Mammalia > Primates > Lorisidae > Perodicticus > Perodicticus potto. The sequence continues at coordinate 11,510 of CAUYRH010046266.1, forward strand.
AGGAGCTGGAGGTAGACTGAGGTAAGATAGACATGGTCCTTGTTCATGGAGTTCAGTCCAGGAGGGGTGGGAGAGAGTGGGTGGGGGGGAAAGAAATGTAAAACCTGGTAAGCAGATTAGTAAATAAAATGACAATCTGCCTTATGTTCTGGGGAGCAAACACACAGGGTGATATGATAGGAGAATTCTCACGGGTAGGAGGGGATGTCTGTCTAGTTCCCTGCTCTAGCCTGATGCCTGGGACGTTCTAGGTGCTCAATTGATATTTAGCAAATCAGTGGACCCACAGGAAGGGACTGTAGAGAGAAGTGTTTTTTCCCTGAAATTTTTATCTAGAAAAATCTCAAATCTAGAGAAAAGTTGCAAGAATGGTACAATAACACTCAAATATATATTAATATATGTAGATGGACATTTTCTCAGTCGGTGACCTGACTCAGGCCATGGAGGACATGAGAGTGTTAAAAGTTCCTGATGCAATTATGGGAGCATCTGAAGCTTGGCAGCATGCCACCAAGCAGCTCTGTGTTCTCACAGGCAGGGTCGGGAAGCTGTCAAAGAAATGTTTATGTATAGATTAGAAACTAATCCCAGCTACTCAGGAGGCTGAGGCAAGAGAATTACCTAAGCCCAGAAGCTGGAGGTTGCTGTGAGCTGTAACTGCACAGCACTCTACCAAGGGTGACAAAGTGAGACTCTGTCTCTACCAAAAAAAAGAAAGAAAGAAACTAGCAAAATTGTTGGAAAAAGTTGTTGAGCAAAGAACCTGAGACTGGTGAGAACTGTTACTTGTGAGAATTGCTACTTGTTGACAAAAGCCTTGTAATATTTTTTAATAAAAACCCTGCAGGTGCTGAAGGGCTTGCTCTCTGCGGAGTGACAGTGAGTCTCTCTCCTTGCAGCATGTACTCATCATCTGTGTCCTGTGATCCATTTCCTCCGAGAAACTACAGTTTCCACAGGGAAACTGCAACAAATATATATATATACACATGTGTATATACATATATACACACATATATATATTTAGATAAGAGTCTCACTCAGTTGTCCTGGGTTAAGTGCTATGGCATCACAGCTCACAGCAGCCCCAAACTCTTGGGCTGAAGCAATTCTCTTGCCTCAGCCTCCTGAGCTAGGACTATAGGCACCCGCCACAACGCTCGAGTATTTTTAGAGATGGGTCTCAGACTTGCTCAAGCTGGTCTTGAACTCCTGAGCTGAAGCAGTCCACCTGTCTCGGCCTCCCAGAGTGCTAGGATTACAGACGTGAGCCACTGCACCTGGCCATCTCTCTACATATATGTAGATTAATAAAATATTAATTTAATAATAGGAATTATTAATGTATAAAATTAATTTTAATTTAATTAATAGATTGAAATTAATAAAGACTTAATAAATACTATGTGTGTGTATAGAAAGTGACATAGAGACAGAGGGAGAAAGAGAAACACAGAGGGAAGAGGAGGGGAGGAAAGGAGAGGGGAGTTGCTTTGCTTCTGGAACCTATAACAAAGTGCCATAGATTGAGTAGCTTATAAACAACAGAATTCATTTCTCACAGTTCTAGAAATCCAAGATCAGGGCGCCAGCAGGGTCAGGTTCTGGTGAGGGTGTCTTCTTGTATCCTCATATGGTAGGAAGAGGGTAAGAGAGCTCTCTAGGGTCCCTTTAATAAGGGCACTAATTCTATTTATGAAGGTTCTACCCTCATGATCTAATCACCTCCCAAAGGCCTGATCTCCTAATCATCACAATGGGGGTTAGAATTTCACACATATGAATTTTGAGAGGACATAAATATTCAGTTCACTGCAGGAGGGGAAGAGAAAGGAAAAGAGAGGAAAAAGATATAATTATATGTATGTGTAATTTATTCTCCTGTTTTACATTCTCCCACATTACAATTTATTCTCCTATTGGTTTCCTTCATAGCACTATAGAAATGTTTATTTTGATCCATTTGAAAATAACTTGCAGACACCAAGACACTTACCCCTAAATTCTTAGCAAATAACCCCTAAGAACAATAATCTTCTCTTAGAGAAATCACAGTACAGGCTAGGCACCCATAGCTCAGTGGTTAAGGCACCAGCCACATACACAGGTGCTGGAGGGTTCAAACTGGCCTGGGCCTGCTACACAACAATGACAGCTACAACAACAAAAAACAGCTGGGCGTTGTTGTGGGCGCCTGTAGTTGCAGCTACTTGGGATGCTGAGGCAAGAGAATTTCTTAAGCCCAAGAGTTTGAGGTTGCTGCGAGCTGTGATGCCACAGCACTCTACTGAGGGTGACATAGTGAGACTCTGTCTCAAAAAAAAAAAAAAAAAAAGGGCGGCACCTGTGGCTCAGTGAGTAGGGTGCTGGCCCCATATACAGAGGGTGGCAGGTTCAAACTGGGCCCCACCAAACTGCAAAAAAAAAAAAAATAGCTGGGCGTTTTGGCAGGCGCCTGTAGTCCCAGCTACTTGGGAGGCTGAGGCAAGAGAATCACCCAAGCCCAGGAACTGGAGGTTGCAGTGAGCTGTCTGGCACTCTACCGAGGGCACTAAAGTGAGCCTCTGTCTCTACAAAAAAAAACAAGAAAGAAAGAAAGAAATTACAGTACAGTTATCATGTGGGGAATTTAACATAAGCCCAACACCATATATATTCAGACTTCCCCATATGCCTTCTAACTTTTCTCTGCTTCAGTGTCACCTTCTCCCAGAAGCTCTCTCAGATTACCCTCTGTAAAGCATATCTGTCTCTGTTATTCTCTATCTTACAGAGCAAAACATTTTTTCTCAATGAAGGACCAGATTGTAAATATTTTTGACTTTATGAGTCCTAGGTTCTCTGTTGCTATTGTAGTAGGGAAATGAATGAGTGTGGATGTGTTTCAATAAAACTATTTATGGACTCTGAAATTTGAATTTTCAGGTGTCACAAAAGATTATGCTTCTTTCGACTTTTTTCAACCATTTAGAAATGTAAAAACTATTCTTAGCTTGTGGGCCATAGGTGGCCAACTCCTGCTCTAATTCACGGTCCTGCTTGTTCCTTCATAGTACTAATTACAATCTATAAATATTCCTCTCTCTTTTTTGTCTCTCCCATATAGCCCAACAAACCCCTTGAGGCCACAAACCATGTGTCTGTTGCTCATCATTATGCCCTCAAATCCTAGGGAGGAACCTGGCTTATGGTAGATGTTCAATAAATATTTATTGAAGGAAAAAAAAAAAAACCCTTGATTGCACTAATGTACTCAGCTATGATTCAACAATAAAAAAAAAAAAAAAACAAAGGAAAAAGGCCCATTCTGCTTTCTGAGCTTCTGTTTCTCCTCTGTGAAATGAGAATAATAATACACTGACTTTGGCCAGGTGCAGTGGCTCACGCCTGTAATCCTAGCACTCCGGGAGGCTGAGGTGGGTGGATTGCCTGAGCTCACATGTTCCAGACCAGCCTGAGCAAGAGGGAGACCCCGTCTCTTTAAAAAAAAAAAACAACGGGCATTGTTGAGGCACCTGTAGTCCCAGCTACTTGGGAGACTGAGGCTAGAAAATCGCCTAAGGCCAGGAACTGGAGGTTGCTATGAGCTGTGTGATGCCACAGCACTCTACCGAGTGAAACTCTGTCTCAAGAAAGAAGAAAAATAATACGCTGACTTTATCCCAGGGTGAAATGGCAAAAAAACCAATGTTTGCTTAGTCCAGTATGGCAACCTCTAATCACATGTGGGCTGTCATCCTGGATAGAGTGCTGTGGCATCACAGTTCATAGCAACCTCCAACTCCTGGGCTCAAGCGATTCTCCTGCCTCCGTCTCCCAAGTAGCTGGGACTACAGGCGCCTGCCACAACGCCTGGCTATTTTTTGTTGTAGCCATCAGTTGTTTGGCAGGCCCAGGCTGGATTCAAACTCACTGGCTCAGATGTATGTGGCTGGCACCTTAATTGCTTGAGTCACAGGCACCGAGCCAAGATCCTGAACTTTTGAAGTTATTTAATTTTAACTAATTTAAACTTAAAGTTTTTAAAAATGAATCCTTGATTCTATTATTGGGAAAATTTTAGATATGTTTGGAAAAACTTGAGTATGTGAATCTACTTCAGATGTAAACATTATGAAATCTAAGTATAGGTCAATTGTTTTTAATGAAAATATAGTATCGAAAGTGACATATGCTGTTCTGAGAACATTTCAAAAGGTTAGTATGGCTGTGCGTTGTGGCTCACCCCTGTAATCCCAGCACTCTGGAAGGCCCAGGGGGGTGGACTGCTTGAGCTCGAGAGTTCAAGACCAGCCTGACCATCCCCCTCCCACCGTCTCTACTAAAAATAGAAAAACTGAGGCAAGAGGCTCACTTGAGCCCAAGAGTTGGAGGTTGCTGTGAGCTATGACTCCACGGAACTCTACCCAGGGTGACAGCTTGAGTCTCAAGTCTCACAAAACAAGAATAGGCTTAGCACCTGTAGCACCATGCTTATGGCACCAGCCACATACACCAAGGCTGGCAGGTTCAAGCCTGGCCCGGGCCAGCTAAACAACAACAACAACAACAAAATAGCTGGACATTGTTGCAGGCGCCTAGAGTCCCAAATACTTGGGAGGCAGAGAATCGTTTAAGCCCAAGAGTTTGAAGTTGCTGTGAGCTGTGATGCCATAGCACTCTACCAAGGGTGACATAGTGAAACTCTGCCTCAAAAAAAAAACAAACCCAAAACAAAAACAAAACAAAAGAAAGACAACAAAAGGTTAGTATGAAGAAAGTAAAATAGCTTCTTAAGGCCAGGCACAGCACTCTGGGAGGCTGAGGCAGGTGAATTACCTGAGTTCACAGGTTCAAGACCAGCCTGAGCCAAAGCAAGACCTTGCCTCCAAAAATAGCCAGGCATTGTGTCGGGAGCCTGTAGTCCCAGTTACTCAGGAGGCTTAGACCACAGAATCACTTTGAACTCAAGAGTTTGAGGTTGCTGTGAGTTATGACGCTCTGCACTCTACCTAGGGTGACAAAGTGAGACTCTGTCTCAAAAAAAAGAAAAAAATAGCTCACTAATTACTTTCACATTAGTTGCAAGTTGAAATAATAATATTTGGGGTATATTGGGTTAGATAAAATTTATTCTTCCAAAGAGTGTCACCTATCTTGTTTTACCTCTTTAATGGAACTTTTAAAAGGTTTGCAATTACATTTGGGACTCCCATCATATTTTGATTAGACATTGCTACTCTAGCATCTAGAAGGCGCCTAATATATATCATTTGAATTAAATTGGACATGACTAAATTAGTTAGGGGTTAATGGCAGATACAATCCCTCAGGATGTAATGGAGGTATTAGGCCACAAGGAGATGCTCATACCTGAGTGAGAATTACCCCCACCACCGCCCTCCCCAATGTGAGAGAATCCGGGCCTTAGCTGCCATGCCTATCATTCCCAGGATTAGCCAGTTAAAATACTAGCTAATTCAGTGTGAACCATAAGTTGAGAAATGAACCTGAGATATTAACTAGAGTGTCCTTTTCCACTTCCCCCACTAACCCTTTCAGGCAGCTGTTATTTGCCCAAAGATGGAGCTGTCAGATAGCAAGGGAAACAGACAGAACATTCCTCAGCTTCTAAGCCCCAACCCTCAGGTCCAGGTGTGAGGGAGGAAGAATTAGGATGCAGAACCGGTTTTGTTTCTCAGATGCAGCCATGCGAAAGAGCCATTTCAGAGTAAAACAGTGAAATGAAGTATCATCAGATCTTGTAACCCAGCAAGAGAAGCGGAAGAAGTCCCCACATTTACCCACTAGGCACAAAGATGTCCATCACAGTGTTGTTAGTGGTGGTCAAAGGCAACCTGGATGTCTGAGGGAGGGGTGTGGGGTGGAAGTGGCCGTAGGATGTCCTTGGCAGAAGACTCTTCAGCAGTTGCGAGAACAGGGTAGCCTGTCCACATGGTGGCATGATGGTTCTAAGTGAAAACAGCAAAAAGCACAGTGAGGCTACAATTCAACCCTGTTGACATAAATTAAAATTCGTCTATACAAAACAAAAATACACACGTGTCCGAACACATACAGACAAAAGGCTACACAGTGAACATGATAGAATGGTGGCTTTTGGCAGGGAAGGAAAAGGTGAACAAGAAGGAGTATAAATATGAGTAATAAATAAATACAATTAGTACACGATTGGGTGTGAACCAGCGGTGGTAACAGGGATAGCTGGGACTAGCCTGAGTGGGTTTTCAAACCTCTGCCACCTAATATGGGGGACCTCACATTAAATGGATGAGGCAGCTATTGTTTTACACCACTGATAAATGAGGAAACTGAAGCCCAGAGAGGTTACAAGGAGAGCTGGGATTTGAACCCACAGCAGTCAGGTTCCGGGATCCATACCTGTGGCCACTACACTAAAGAAGAGACGGCACTTTTTAGGCTCATCTGAGTTTGTGACTGTAAAAAGTTGTGCCTGCTGCTCTGATATTTTCAAGGGGTTAACTGTGCTCCATGAACCTTGCAAAGTACAGGATTGCTGCCGGCAGGAAAGCCTGCCTAATCACACTCAACGTGCACACCGCTTTTACTTTGTAATTCTCATTTGACATCTGTGGACACTGAGGCTTAGCAGGTCAAGCCACTGGCACTGGGACGTGCGATCAGAGACAGAGGTAGTTGTGAGGCTAGGCAGCCACCATGGGGTTCCGCTGCAAAGTAATGGCCTGATTTGGCGTTAATGTGCAGCAGGCGGAAGAGAATGCCTGGGAAATGATTAGACAGAGGGACTGGCTTGGAGCCCGGCAGAGGGGACGGAATTAGAGGCTGCAGCTCCAGCGTGCGGGGCAGCAGGTGGTGGTGATGGGGGATGTTTTCCCACAGTCCATTGCCCACGCCCTGCCGTGTCCCCAGTCCACACTGTGTGGTTGCCGAAACAGAGGCCTGTTCTCATGCACCGTTGTGGGAGGATAGACAGAGACCACCACGTTGGAAGACTGGCGGGGTGTAGAGAAGCTGGGCGCACTCACATCCCTCCTGGGTGTGTATCCACGAGGAATGGGTGCATGTGTCTGCCAGGGCGCCCGGATACGTGTCTACATCATCGCTCTTGGCAATAAGCACAAGCTGGAAACAGCCCAAGCATCCATCAACAGAAGGCTTACGACGTAAACCCACCGTGGCATGTTCACCAGACAGAACTGCGCAAGGAGCAGGATGGAAGATCTAGCAGCCCACACCACGTCTTGGAGGCATGGCTCGAACATGACGTACAGCAAAAGAGTGAACAAGAGAAGACGCGCACTGCGATTCTGCTGATAAAAAAAAAAAAAAAAAAAGCAAGCACCGTAGCCAGCGCTGCGCCCGCACCTGCTTGGGACCTGGAACAGTCACGATGACAGGGGAGAGGAGCTGCAGTTTCTGTTTCCTGAGGGGTGAGGACAAAAGGTTGCACTTTATATTCGTGCGTGCAGCTGCACCTTTTGGATTTAAAAAATCATATATTTTATTATAAGACTAAAGATAAACGACATGATCCAATTTACTTTTTTTTTTTTTTGAGACTGTATCTCAAGCTGTCACCCAGGGTAGAGTACTGTGGCATCCTAGCTCAGAGCAACCTTAAACTCTGGTTCAAGCGATTCAATTTACATTTTTAAAATATTATGGTAAGATACACATCACGTAAAATTTACCATCTTAACCACTTTAAGTACAAGCTCAGTGGTGGTAAGTACGTGCATTCTGTGTGCAGCCTCCTGCACCATCCATTTCCAGAACGTTTCCACCCTGTCCCCACTAGACAGTAATTCTCTCCCCACCCACCAGCCATTGGCAACCACCATTTCATTGTCGCTGTGAATCTGCCTACTCTACATATTTCTCACTTTATCGCCCTCAGTAAAGTGCCGTGGCGTCACACAGCTCACAGCAACCTCCAGCTCCTGGGCTTAGACGATTCCCTTGCCTCAGGCTCCAAAGTAACTGGGACTACAGGCGCCTGCCACAACACCCGGCTATTTTTCTGTTTTGCAGTTCAGAGAGGCCGGGTTTGAACCTGCCACCCTTGGTATATGGGGCCAACACCCTGCCTGCTGAGCCACAGGCGCCCCTTGGTGACTGGCTTATTTCACTGAGTCTAAGGTCCTCAATTTCGCCCACGTTCCAACATATGTCAGAATTTCCTTTCATGTTACAGCTACACCACATTTTGTTTATCCATTCATCCCTCAGCAGAAACTTGAATTGCTTTCACATTATGTTATAGCCTCTCTTGTGGGCGCGTGTAATATTTCACTATAGAAAAAACTTTAAAAATAAAATAATATGCTCTGTTATTGCTGAGTAAATAGTCCACACACCCTGGCCTGGGCCTGAGTGTTGCCTCCTGGCAGAGGTGGGGCTGTGATCTGTCTTGTGGGGCACTTCTCGCCTCCTTCAATGAGTCTCACACCCATGGGTGGGACCTCTTCTCGCCCACATTTCCTCTCACTCCTTGACTCTGGGCTTGGAGGCTGCCCCTTAGGCCAGGGTACCCCACACCCTCCCCAAGCCCAAGACTTCTCTGCAAACTGCCTTCCCCTACCTCCGGCTCTCTGGTCAGAGCTGTGGTGTGCGTTGAGCAAAGGCTGTCTGCCCTTCGCCAATCTAAACTATCCCTCCTAGTCCTCTAACTTGATCGCTCACTGTTTTTCTCTTCATCTCATTCTTTCTCTGTCCCCTTACCTCTCAGGCTCTCTGTCCCCCTCTCTCTGGGTCTCTGTCCCCTGTCTCTCTGGGCGTCTGTCTCTCTTTCTCTCTGGGTCACTGTCCCTCCCCGCCGGGGGTCTCTGTCCATCCACCCCTCCTTCTCTCTCTACTCTAAGTCTCAGTGTTTCTGTATTTCTCCTTTTCCCTGGATTGCCCTCCTGCCTGCCTTTAGAATTCTGGGAGCCACATATGCTCTGTTTGGCCTTAGGCAAGAGGCTCCATCTCCCTGTGCTTCAGTTTCCTAATCTGCACCCTGGCACCACGGCACCCACTGGGCTGACATGAGACTAAATGGAGTTACTTTGTCCCAGGGAGCACCTGGGATGTAGTCGATGCTCAGTCACAACTACAAATGACATTGGCCAAACCACATGCTAAGACTTAAGACATTGCAGTTCATTTGGTCCTCATGGCATCCCTGCCAAGGGAGGGCATTGTTCTAGCTTAAGATGGGGACACTGAGGCATAAGCAGGTTAGACAACTTGCTCTAAATCAAACCTCAAGTAAGTGGTGGGGCCAGCATTTGAACTCAGGCTGCCAGGCCCCACAGCCTGTGCGCTTATCCCTGTGCTGTGAGACCTCCATTGTATTAGCTGTCACATTTATTAGTAAACATCAGGATTTCCCAACCTCAGCAGTGCTGATATATGGGGCTGTAGGATTCTTCCTTTTGGGAGCTGTCCTGTGAACTGTAGGATGTTTGGCAGCATCTCTGCCCTCTATTCACTAGATGCCAGCCCAGTAGTGACATCTATAGATGTGTATAAATGTTGCCAATGCCTTGTGTTTGTGAATCACTGTGTAAACATTTAGCAATAGTATGCAGCAAAAATTTAAAAATCTGAAGTCTTTTGAGCTTCAAAGTACACTATCACGACAATGAAAAGATGAAAATATAAAAATATACAGTGTATTCATAAATCATTAGTTAATAAGTGACTTGTATCCAGAATATATAAAGACCCCTTACAATTCAACAATAAAATAAGAAATAACCCAATTAAGAACTTGTATCCAGGCTCGGCGCCTGTGGCTCAATGGGCTAAGGCACCAGCCACGTACACCTGAGCTGGTGGGTTCGAATCCAGCCCGGGCCCGCCAAACAACAATGGTGGCTGCAACTAGAAAATGGCCAGGCGTTGTGGCAGGTGCCTGTAGTCCCAGCTACTTGGGAGGTGGAGGCAGGAGACTCGCTTGAGCCCAGGAATTGGAGGTTGCTGTGAGCTGTGATGCTATAGCACTCTATCCAGGGTGACAGCTTGAGGCTCTGTCTCAAAA
>CAUYRH010046267.1:0-49011 GCA_963574655.1 Perodicticus potto
ATGGAAATAGCCCAAGTGCCCATCGACCCATGAATGGATTAAGAAATTGTAGAATATGTCCACCATGGAATACTATGCAGCCATAAAAAAGATGGAGACTTCACATCTTTTATGTTTACCTGGATGGAGCTGGAACATATTCTTCTTAGTAAATTATCTCAAGAATGGGAAAAAAAGTATCCAATGTACTCAATACACTATGAAATCAATATATAACTACCTACACACTCATACGAATGACAAAACATAACTATAGTCCAGAAAGTAGAAGGGAAGAGGAGAGAGAGGGAAGGGGAGGGAGGATATGGGAAGCGGGAGGGTATTTGGGGGGACCTCACCTAATATGCATGATGCAATGGTACATTTCAAAACTATTAAGAAATGAATATAATTGTGATGGATGTGTTACTTAGTTGAATGTAAACATCTCACATTGTATACTGAAACAATACCCTGAATCCCATAAATGCATCAATGTATAAAGTCATGATTTAATAAAAAAAAATAATAAAAAATAAATAAATATATAAATATATCATAAACCTTTCATTACAAATGAAATATCCTTTAGAGTAATTAACAATGTAATTAATTAAATATTTAATTAAAATAAAGCAATCTGATTATATCATGCTTCTGCCTAAAAAAGCCAATAGTTTCCTATGACTTTCTGGCAAGATCAGATTTTTAAAAGGCCTACAAACACTAATATCACTAATATAATCAGATTCTTGCCCTTCCTATGCACTGAACTACATACTACTTATTCCACCTGCACTGTCTCATGTCAATTCTTAACACGTCATGCTTTCTCTCACCTCAGGACATTTGCATATGTGCCTTTACCCCATCCTGCTATAATAATTCCCACTCATTCCTCAGATTTCCATACAAATATCCAATGTATCTCTCCAACTAAGTTAAGCAACCAATTACAAGCTCTATATTTTCCTAGGATAGATCTTTTATCACTCAGAATTGCAATGTGCAATTTTAGTGTCTAATATCTGATCCTAGCATACTGGATTATAAGCCCTAAGACAGCACAAAGCGATTCTATTTTTGTTTATGATTTTACTCCTATCACCCATTAAAGGTCCTGAAAAATAGAAACATTCTTGTTTGTTGAATAAGTCAATCAATGTCTATGGATCAATCTTTTCTAAAACACAGTTTACAGGCATTGACTGAAAGGCAATTCACAGATGCCATGCCTACTTTTCACCACTGGGGGGAAAGTTGAAAGAAAGGCTTGGGAAAGCAGGGACAATGTGTGTCTGGGAGTGCAGAGAATCTAACATCCAACACAGTTCTTCCTAATACATAATTACTTCTGATAAAGCACAGTGTAATTGACAGAAAAATTACTTCCTCGTGGTCACTTCTGCCTTCCCTTTGAACATTTGGATCCAGTTATTCTGATAGATGACTCCTATCAACAGTTTCATTTTCTCTCTCTCATGCTAAGCAGTAGCTAGGCCATACCAACACTGAAAATTACAACTTGAATTACTTACAAGCTATCAGTGGGGAAAAAATACTCTTCAAAGCAGCTAAAAACTCTTCTTCAAATTTTATTAGCAATAAGGCAAGGACATTTTACTGATTGCCTGCTCATCCAAATATTCCACTTGTTTCAAAAGGCAATAATAAAACCATTCTTGAACTTGAGAAATATTTCAAAGGAGAAACATCATAACTGACTTATTCTTTCTTATCAAGAACATAAAATACAGCCAGGCGCAGTGGCTCATGCCTGTAATCCTAGCACTGTGGAAAGCTGAGGCGGGTGGATTGCCTGAGTTCACGAGTTCAAGACCAGCCTGAGCCAGAGCGAGACCTTTTCTCTAAAAATACCCGGGCATTGTGGTGGGAGCCTGTAGTCTCAGCTACTCAGGAGGCTGAGGCAATAGAATCGCTTAAGCCCAAGAATTTGAGATTGCTGTGAGCTGTGACACCACAGCATTCTACCATGGACAACAAAGTAAGACTGTCTCATAAAAAAAATAAAAAATAAACAATAAAATAAAATAAAATACTATATGAGAATTTATTTACAGGCTTATCACTAACAATTGTGCATGATACTATCAATTCAGGTTTAGTGACATAATACAGGATTATTTTAAGTTTAATTACTATAGATAGAATGGCTATGAATCTATTAAACCTCATTGGAAAATTCTAGTAAGAGAAAATCTTAACTCATATACCCTGTGTACAGTGGAGTTCTCTTCTATGGTAATCTTTCTTGATTGAGAGAACTGTTTCAGGTAAGACATAAATGATAATGGAGAAGGAAGAAAGAGATACCCATCCCACCAACCAGGTTAGTACAAAGAACAGAATCTGGAAACCAATGATATGATAGAGGTCAGTTCATCTAGCATCATAGCACTTATAAACGGTGAGCATCATCACTATGATGGTAATAATCATAGTGACCATTTATTCAGTTTACTATGTGTCAGGGCTCAGTGGATCTGAGCCCCAAAGAGAAACACACACCATGAGCAGAAGCTGCTAATAATGAAGGTTGAGAGTGGTTAATGAGCAGAGAAAGACAATGATGGAACTTTTACCCACTGAGTTTTACATATGGAAAAGAGAAAGAAAACTGAAACTCACTGTTTAATAAGATCTGATATTATAGACAAATAACAATGAAAGAAAACTAGAAATTGGACTAAGGTGAAGATGAATAGTTAAGTTGCCTGGGGAAAGGTTCAGCAAATGGAACATCTGTTTTCAGCAGTTCTTTCTCTGTGTCAGACTCCTTGCACAAGAAATGATTGTATGGGGCTGTGCAAAATAGGTATTGAGGAATATGCAACGATGGAAAAATCTGACAACTATTTTATTTGAGATGCTTAGGGTTTGAATAATGGGTGAAAAGGTCTCAATCAAGTGGAAGGCCAGGTATATTAAAGCTCTTATGGTCTGCTGCCAAAATCAGCTTCACCCTACCACTTGCTCACACAAAGATACCTAGCCCCAGAATAGTAAGTCTGAACAGAGGTTTGAATGACAACAAAAGAGTTGAAAGACATTAGATATGAAAAAAGCCTATTAAACTCCGTTTTATTGCTTATGTCATTTACACCTCAGAATCACACTATAGGGTCACTAGAATTCTCATTTTCCAAAAGGAAAATGTAAATGACAAGGCCAAGATCATCCCAGGCAACCAGTTGCTTCGGGGTTTGAACCTAGACTGTGCTGCTTCATCTGACTCCTCAGCAAAGACACCTGTTGAATTTGAGCTCATCCTGCCTTAGGATATTCCCACTGTATAATTTATACAGTTAATGGTAACATGGCTTCACAACAATGGTAAGTTCTCTCTGTTCTAGACTAGCTGAATTCTGCCATAGGTGTTCTTAGTCTTAAACTACTAGCACGGGTGACATAACTTCTAGACCCTTTTTTTGACTTTGACCTTGAAGGTTAAAGACATCATATTAGTGAGAAAATTTTACTTTCAAGTGATAAACAACTCAATCAAATTTAAATCTAAACAAAATACTTGCAGTGTGAAAAAAGGAGTGATTATGGCTTCATGTAGTAGATCCAGAAACTCAAATGCTATCCAGATGCTCTCTCCTCCTCCTTAAATTTCATCTTTGCTTCTCACTTCTCTTTTCTGTCACTAGGAGCTAGAAGTAGGACTGAAGGCAGCTCCAAGCTAACATCTACGGGCATTGAAAAGAGATATTCAAAAATAAAAGTGAGTTATTTCTCAAGTTTGCAAAATTCCCAGGCAAGACTAATCCCATTTGGATGGTGATCCAATTTCAGATACTATGATTACTTGCGGGTAGGCAGGATCACTCTTGAATGGAGTCTTCTACCTGAACAAGGAGAACACCATGTTCTTTAGCACCTGGGAAGTTATTGTGAGCAAGGTCACCAAACCAAGTTACATCAACTACACACATGTTTAATAATAGGCTTACTTTTGTAATATATACCAGGCATGCTAACAAGGGATCAGAGACTGAGTCTAAGTAAATAAAATTGGACTTAATTAGGAAGACCAGCAAGTGTGGATTAAAGAAAATGGTAACTTCTTAGATGAAATACTAGAACAGAAAAATGAGAATAGGTAAAAACCAAGGATATCTAAGTAAAATCTGATTATTAAACACTAAAAAAAAGAGAAAACAGTAACTCAAACTACTATACAGAAGAATTGTTTGGAAGGTGTCTTTTGTAAATCCACTTGGTAAAAGTAAAAGAGATGAGTACATTTGTGATAGTGTTTATGATACTTTGTATTTTAAGCTTGAAGAAAATATTTTCGAGGCAATTATAAAACCAGCCTATGCTGTTGTCATAGTTTTCATCTCTTCTACATTATAGAGTATAGGATTGACCATCAATAAACAGCTGAGATAAAAACATGCCTGCACAATGACATTTAAATTAAGATGCCACAGGTAGTAAATTCTCTAAAAGGGCCAGTATTTCCCTGGAACCAACATATTCAGAAAATATATGTTACACTTTGGATTGCAAAAGTGTAATGAAAATACTGTAACTAGCCACTGAATATGATCAAAATAACACCTGAAGTGATGTTAATCAGCCACATTTTGAAGTTGTATGAAATCATAAAGGAACTGGTTAAACTGTAATATAACTAAAACTTATTCTACAAATTATGCTAAATTTTATCTATATATTTTCTTATTTAATCCCCTCGATCACCTGGTGATGTAGATCCTGTTATTATCTCCCATTTTGAAGGCAACTTAAGTACAATGAGATAATTTGTTCAAGGTCACACTGTTAGTAAGTGGCACTGCCAGGATTTGAAACTAGGCTCCCTGATTCTAGCATCTATGCTTTCAAGACCACCCTACAAATAATCATATAATTACTAAAAATACAAGGATATAGTAAAGTAAGCAAAAAATGTCTTACTCTTCTTCTTTCACATACTGTAACTCTCTGGATTATGAAAAGAAGAAAAAGCTTGTTGAATCTAATATTCTAAGTGATTTCCTCTATCCTGAACTAGCACACATTAAAAGTCTGGGCAGTCAACCTAATAAAGAAGTTAGATGGCAAATTTCTCTCTCCCTGAGATAATATCCAATACAAGGTGAAAAACACAATTGTAGGAATAGCTGTCTAAACCAACAATAAGTTGCAATGGGATCAACATGGTCTAGTTTAGGTGCTTGGGTACCACTGGATTTCTACTATGAAAGTAATTCCTTGTCTCCCTAAAAGCGAGAGTTACTTCCGCAGAGCAACCAGAATCATTCACCATCTCATGAGCAAAACTTGCTGTCCAGAAAGTAAAGGCCAATTCACACTAATGTGCAAACAATTAATAGGCTTGACTTCTTAAAAGAACAAACAAAACATGAATCAAATACGTGATTCTGAAGTAACAGAATAGTAACACCCAGGAGCTGGCAGGAAAAGCATTTGTGGTCTGGTGGGAAGGGAAAAATGAGGGTGAGGCAAGAGGGAACTCAGAGGCATTTCTAGTACATCTGAAGTTTATCCTATGGTTGCTATGGACTGTATGTGGTTTGCTCCAAATGTGTAGCTACCCAAAAGATTCAGGAAAAGAAGTAGAACTAAAATAATATTTCCACAGTCTTCTAAAATGAAAAGGGCTAAAATATTTGAATATGAGCCAAATGGTCATACACCTTACACCTACATATGCCAATAGAGGAGGTTTACACATAATCAAGTAGTCAAGCGTAATTGTTGAACAGAGAAACATTAACTCTTAGAAATTTATCACTAGTAAGGTCATTGCTAAATGAAGGATGACAACTTGTGTTCACAATTTTCCAAGCCTGCCTGGAATACCCAGAGTTCTAGAAAATAAAAACTGATGCCTTGATGGGGTGTAGTATGTCCCATTAATACCTCATTAAGGTGGAATTCACTGAGGCTCTGATAGATGTGGAATTGTTTGGCTTTGTGTTCATTCGTAAACAGAATTAATGGCTCCATAATGACTTTCTGTAGATTTGTAGGGATGCCTATTACTAGGCTCTTGCACAAGTGAGATACACAGATATTATACATATTATACAGGATGGCCATACAGTTTGCACACAATTTTAAATTGCCCATGAACTTTATGGTATATACAGGCATACTTCATTTTATTGTCCTTTGCAGATATTATTTTTGACAAATGGAAGGGTTTGTGGTGACCCTGAATTGAGCAAGTAAATCAGTGCCATTTTTATAATAGTATGTGCTCATTTGTCTATGGCACATTTTGGTAATTTTCACAATATTTCAAGCTTTTTAAACATTATTACTCTCATATCTGTTATAGTTATATCAGGGATCTTTGACATCACTACTGTCTCTGCTTTGGAACATCATGAACCACACCCATTGAAGACAATAAGTGCTGTTCTGACTCTTCCATCCACCAGGTGTTCCTTGTCTCTCTCTCTCTTCTCAGATCTTCCTATTTTTGAGACACAATGATACTGAAATTCGGTGAATTAATAAGCCTGCAAATATCTCTAAGTATTTAAGTAAAAGCAAGAGTCACACATCTCTCACTTTAAATCAAAAGCTAGAAATGATTGAGCGTCGTGAGGAAAATATACCAAAAGCCAAGACAGACTGAAAGCTGGGCCTCTTACAGCAGTTTGCCATGTTGCACATGCAAAGGGAAAGTTCTTAAAAGTAATTCAAAGTGCTACCCCAGGGAACATATAAATTATAAGAAAATGAAACAGCCTTATTACAGATTCAGAGAGAGATTGAGTAGTCTAGATAGAAGATCAAACCAGCCACAACATTCCCTTAAGCCAAAGCCTAATCCAGAGCAAGGCCCCTAACTCTGTTCCATTCTCTATAGGCTGAGAGGTGAGGAAGCTGCAGAAGAAAAGTTAGAAACTAGCAGAGGTTGGTTTGTGAGATTGAAAGAAACATAAAAGTGTAAGGTCAAGCAGCAAATGTGGATGGCAAAGCTGCAGCAGTTAATTAATTTATGAAGGGGGCTACACTAAACAGCAGACTTACAATGAAGATGAATCAGCCTTACATTGGAAGAAGATGCCATCTAGCACTTTCATAGCTAGGAAAAAGTCAATGCCTGGTTTCAAAGGACAGGACCAATGTAGGACCAATGAAAGGACCAATGCAGCTGGTGATGTTAAGTGGAAACCAGTGCTCATTAACCATTCTGAAAATCCTAGGGCTTTTTCTATATAAATGAAACAACAAAGCCTGAACCGACAGCACATCTGTTTACAGCATTGTTTACTGATTATTTTAAAACCACTGTTGAGAACTACTGCTCAGAAAGAAAACATTCCTTTCAAAATGGCAATGTGCTTGGTCACCCAAAAGCTCTGATGAAGATGTACAAGGAGATTAATATTGTTTTCATGCCTGCTAACACAACATCCATTCTGCTGCCCATAGATCAAGGAATAATTTTGATTTTCACGTCTGATTATTTAAGAAATATATTACATAGGGCTACAGCTGTCTTAATAGTGATTCTTCCAATGAATCTGCACAAAGTAAATGAAAAACTTTCCTAAAAGGATTCGCCATTCCAAATGCCTTTAGGAAAATCTGTGATTCATGATTGGAGGCCAAAATATCAATGTTAGCAGGGGTTCCGACCATCATGGATGACTTTGAGGTATTCAAAACTTCCTTGGGGAATGTAACTGCAGATGTGGAAGAAAGACCAAGATAACCAGAATTAAATATTTCAGAAAATCTTCAGAATTAGGAAAATGCGACTGAATTATTATAATCCCTTGATAAAACTTGACAGATGAAGAGTTGTTTCTTGCAGATAAGCAAAGTAGTTTCTTGAAATGAAATCTAGTCCTGGTGAAGATGCTGTGAACATCGTTGAAATGACAACAAAGTATTTACAATAGCACATCAACTTTAGTTGATAAACAGCAGGATTTGAAAGGATTGACTCCAATTTAGAAGACATTCTACTGTGGGCAAAATGCTATCAAACAGCATCACATGCTACAGAGAACTCTTTTGTGAAAGGAAGAGTCAATCAATGTGGCAAACTTCATCACTGTTTTGTTAAGAAATTGTCACAGCCATCCCAACCTTCAGCAAACACTGCCCTGATTTGTCAGCAGTCAGGATCCTCCATCAGCAAAAAGATTACAACTCACTGAATGTTCACAAGATCATTAACAATTTTTAACAATATAATGTTTTTTAATTAAGTTGTGTACTTTGTTATTTTAGACATAACACTATTGCACACTTAATAGGCTACCATATAATATAAACATAACTTTTATATGCATTGAGAAACAAAAAAAATTATGCAACTTGCTTTTTTGTGATATTTGCTTTGTTAAGGTGGTCTAGAACCAGACCCACAGTATCTCTGAGGTAGGCCTGTATATATCAGTTGGATATATATAACACTAACATCCATCACTAGTGTATATATGTGTGTGTGTGTGTCTATTACTAGCATATATATTATTAGTATATATATGTGTGTTTATATATATATATATATATATATACAAAATACTTATAGATCACTTGTAGATACTAGCAATCTACTAGACCAGGGGAAAAATAATAGGAAATAGAGTGGAGCCTGCATAGAAAACTTACCCAGAATAACAAATAATGATTTACTAATTTTGAGCACTACCAATAAAGAGCCATTAAAACAGAACCCCAGGCCAGTTGCAGTGGCTCACGCCTGTAATCCTAACACTTGGAGGCTGAGGTGGGTGGATTGCCTGAGTTTAGGAGTCTGAGACCAGCCTCAGCTAGAGGAAGACCCTGTCTCTAAAAACAGCCAGGTATTGTGACAGGCGCCTATAGTCCCAGCTACTTGGGAGGCTGAGGCAAGAGGATCACTGGTGCCTAAGAGTTTGAGGTTGCTGTGAACCAACCTCAAACCACAGCTCTCTACCAAAGGTGACAAAGTGAGATTGTGTCTCATAAACAAAGAAAAAAAAACCAACAGCAACACCAACCTGTTTTGAGAGAGGAGTGATAAAAATGCAAATCTGAAGTTGCCTATAAAAACAGAGGCAGAGAAAGTCAAATCTCTCTGACAAGCTCTACCTCCCGTATGTAAGAGAAGCAGAGGGAAAGCGGGTGGAAAGAAGGTGCTCAGAAATCCTGTGAGACATGACAGAGAGCTCAGCAATAAAGCTGGAAGAGAGGATATCACTTCAGGTAATGCTGAAGAAGTGTGGGGTTCTCCATGAGAGAATTTACAGAAATGACAATACAACTGACTTTGGAAGCCCGTGTGAATTTCAAAAGAAAAACTTATTTGCATACTAAGTCACCCCACAAATCCCTCATGACTCACCTGTGATTGCTTTGAACTATACTACAAGTAGGACTTTCTGATATTTTTCAAACGTGGGATCTTTGAAATATTCCTTTGATTCGCTAAAGCTGAAGCAGGGCAAGGTGTTCTGAGACCTTTAAACTCTCGGCAAAAAGTCTCAACCTACTTCAGAATTTTGGAAAGAATTTGCAGTACTATATTAAAATGAATTTTTTAAATAGCTAAATTTTTTAGTTATTAATGGTTTTCATTCATCCGGTGGGAACATTTAAAAAAATTCCTGAAATGCCTGATTGACCTAGAAATCAAAACTAGATCTCCAAAAATTGTTTAAAAATTAATTGGACTAGAAATGTAGTACAAGAGCACTGTGTTAAAAATTAGGAGATCAGGGTTCAAACCTCATCTATGAAATAACCAGCTACATAATCTGTATATATTTGTGTAGCTATCACAGCCCTCTAGGCTTCACCCCTCCCCATAAAAATGAATTGGACTGAGCAGTAGTTTTCAACAGGGGTAATACTGCCCCCTAAAGGGTATCTGGGAAACCTGGTAGGTGTTTCTGGTTTTCATAATGATTTTTAAGGTGCTATTGGTATTTGGACAAGCAGGGATACTAGATATTCTGCAATACTCATGACTGTTCTACACCATGAAAAATAATTTTCACATCCCACAAGTTTTCAAATGCACCCCCAGACATTCTCATACAGATACAAAACCTATTTATGCTTCTTCATGTTTATTATACGTATGTATATCTGAGCTTAGAACATGACTGCTTCATATTATATAATACTACTAACAATATATACATAGGTTTATGTAAGTCTTAGTCTATTCCGGCTGCTATAATAAAGTATCTCAGACGAGGTAATTTATAAACAACAGAAATTTATGCGTTCCTGTTCTAGAGGTTGGGAAGTCCAAAATCATCAGGCTTGCATATGTGGTTTCTGGGGGGGGGGGCTGTTCTTCACAGATGGTACCTTCTAGTTGTGTCCTCACATGGTGGAAAGGATAAAGAGGCTCTCTCAAGTCTCTTTTTTTAAAGACCAGTAATCTCATTCATGAAGACTCCCCTCATGATTTAATTGCCTCCCAAATTCCCCATATCTTAATATCATCAACTTGGAGGTTAGGTTTGAAAATATAACTTGGGCAGGGGACATGTAGATCATAGCTTTAGTTCTCTGATAAAATTCTATATATTTTTTTCTAGCTTTTTGATCTCATTATTTTATTTTAATATCAATGCCTAATATTTATATTGCTTGTAGGTCTAATTCCTTTGCCCATTTTTTTCCTTTGGTCTCATTTTTCAGTATACATGATAATTTTATATTGAACGCCTAACATTAGGTATGAAAATTTGGACTCTGAATATTGTTATTGTTCTCCAAAAAGGATTTATTTTAGCATTTGGCTAGGATTTAACATAAATATGTAGTTAATGCAAGGCTGAGCTTCAGTGTTTGTAAGATCTGGTCTATTTCTGTTATTTCTACACTATGTCTCTTCAGGGTCTCAAATAAGAGCCTGCATCCTTCCTCCTTGGCAGCCCCTAACCTCTAATTTCTGTCCCCTCAGCATCATGAGCCTTCCAAAATTTTTGCTTAATTTCTTATCATGTTGGCAACCAGTTTCTGGATCATATTTTTTGCCTCTCACTAGTCATTGCTGATAGATTAGCCAATGTCCTGAAGGAGAAACTGCAGTAGAATACATTTCCTTCTCTCTAATCATGGTTCCTCCCACTCCAGCAGCCTTGGTGCCTCTGAGGTACCTCTGAACAGTTTCTTCTCACCTCTTGACTTTGGGAGGAGCTTTGCTTTCATCTACCACAATTTAGTCCATCACAGCTGGAAGTGAAAGTCTGGCATGGTTTTAAAATGCACAGAATTTCCTAGAAATGTAACTATCGTGTCAGTTGAGGATCATTATGTTTTTCTGTTGAGAAACTTACTAACATGTTAGAAAACCACATTACCAATGACAAAAGTGGCACCTGGGTCACTAATGCATTTATATCACACATTAACCACCACCGCTTTCATGTTCATGATGATTCTGAGTATGTGTGTGTACAAACTTAAGTAGTGCTCATTGCAAAATGTTAAAATAGAAAGAAAATTTTTCTTAATTTAAATCCAAAATCACTAATTAAAAATAGGTACAAGTGTCTAAACATACTATTTTATATTCTAGAGTAGTTGTGTCTCAACAGCTATGGGTTGAAATGGAGAAGATGACATCTTAAACCCTCTCTCCTCACCCTATCTGCCCCCGGCTCTCATGCTTATTCAGCTATAGAAACTCTAGGTTAATGTTAGTTTAATGTTAGTTTAATGTTTAATGTTAGCACTGACTCTGTATATAAAAGACAATTCTAGGGGCTCTTCATCTACACTGTCCAGAGTTTAGGCTGTCACCTGATGAAGGTTTGCTACAGCAAAATTTTGAAAGGAGTATTGCAGTGTCACACACTGGATGTTTAAGGTTTGCATAAAAGAGCAAAGGTGCACAGTTTTGTTTTAGGCTGGAAGAAAATATCTGGGCTTGAGACATCTACACTCAGGAAAACTGTCTTCTAGGGCAAGGATGTGTAAGATCTGCTCTTAGGAGCAAAACTAAGAGGATGATGTCCACGCAAGCCAGCCAGAATATGGCATCCACCCCAGAAAAAGGTACAGGGCTACATGTAGTGGAATGGAGGGGGGACGGAAGTGGGGAGGATTCTATATGTTCCAACAAAGCATTCTGTGAGAGAGAGAACCAGCATTTGCATGTCTGCCAGAATAATGGCCTCAATGCCAGATTCTAATGGTAATGATCAAACCAAACCTTGTCTTTTCCATCTAGTCCTCCCTCCCTGCCTGACCTTGAAGGAGCCAGAGGCAACAACTAACAAGTGAGAGAAGAAATAGGACAAAATCAGTAACACAGGAAAAAAAAAAAAAAGCCACGTCTTTCTCCCACCCCACAACCCACATGGCTTCAGGTCATGGAACCTGAGTTATACCGAAGCTAGTAGCAGGGAATACTGGACGGAGCAAGAGAAGTTTTAAACTGCATATGGAATGAATTTTCTTATTTGGATTAGATAATACTTCTTAATGCCTAAAAATAAGACTATTCTGTATTTCAAAGTAACTGAAAAAGCCAAAATGTTTGGCAGAGATCTCCTTTAGGGCATTGAAAGGAAGACCCAACTATGTGGCTTTAAGAGAGTGGTAGAGAAAACAAAGTTATTCTCCACTGCATCCTATTGAGAGGCATCCCTTCAACACGACAGGTGGTAGAATTCGCCTACTTTGAAAAATGACCAACGTTAGCAAAGTCAAAATAACTCATGTTATTCAACATATGAGATGGGATCATTGAGTTTGGGGATTGAAAAGATATTGACCATGTAATCATTTTAGAAATAATTGATGCAGAATAAACATAATTTTCTTAAAAGGAAAGGTTAAGCAGATAGTTAAATATTTATTCTCTCTTCTATATATTAAAACATATCCAATGCTGGAGAGTGTTCCAAACTTGCAAGATCAGCAAAATAGCCTTAAAATTATCACTACAAGAGAATCATTCATGCAATGCAAAGCAAAGGAGCAATTATAAGCTGAATGTTGAATTATTCCAATTTCCAAAGGAACAGAAACTGTCGATGATAAACCCTTTCATGATAAGACACAAAAACCTTCCTATACATGAAAATTTCCAGATGCATAGAAATCAAGTCATGTGATAAAATGTCCTCAAAACACTAGTCTTGCTGCAAACACATTATAGAAGTTCCTATTATCTCTCTCAAGTAGGAAGTAGAATTATTTTGCTTGTATATTATGTAGTAAAACATTTAAATTCAAATATACAGTGAAATGCCAAGTGAAAAAGAATTTTCATACTGTTTCAAACTGTAACAGTTTCTATCTGTTAACTAAATGATGATGACTCAAAGTAACATCCCCTGTCATAGCATTCTTTGAAAACACGGTAAAATGCCCTTAGGAAGTATCTTGCTATACCAGTTTTGGTTACTATCTCAATCTGATCATGTCCCATGTGTACCTAAGGGAATAGCGCACTTAAGACAAGAACAAGAAAATCTATTAGGTAAAGTTATTAGGCCTGGACCACGATAGCAATGGTGATCTAGTACATCTCTACAGGAGAATGGATGTAGCGGTTAACAAAGCAGGGACAGGGCTCGGCACCTGTGGCTCAATGGGCTAAGGCGCCAGCCACGTACACCTGAGCTGGCGGGTTCGAATCCAGCCCTGGCCCGCCAAACACTAATGACGGCTGCAACCAAAAAATGGCTGGGCGTTGTGGCAGATGCCTGTAGTCCCAGCTACTTGGGAGGCGGAGGCAAGAGACTCACTTAAGCCCAGGAATTGGAGGTTGCTGTGAGCTGTGATGCCACGGCACTCTATCCAGGGTGACAGCTTGAGGCTCTGTCTGAAAAAAAAAAAAAGCAGGGACAGCATGAAATGAAAAAACAATGTAAAAAAGGAAGAGAACCACTAAGCTCTAATCAACTTACATAAATTAAAAGCAAATATGTGCGTTTCCTACACCAAGCAGCAACAACCCTAAATTTTGGGAAACCCTGCCAAATCATGAAAACTTGGCATAAACAAATTTTATTAGCCTATTAGCCACTGAACATCCCATTATGCATTAATGTATTTTTTAAAGATTTTTTTATTCATCAGTCAGTTTTTGAACACTAATAGTATTTGTGCTTAATATGCCAACATTGGCAGGAAGTTAAAAGTAATGGGAGTGTGACGCTGGGGAAACAAACAGTAATTATTTTCAAAGAGATTTTTTGTACCTATTTCAAATAGACTTATTTTAATATTCATTTAAAAAATACTGTAGTTTCTCTTTAGACAATGACATGGAATGACATCAGACCATAACCTTTATAAATTGAAGGAAACACAGAAATCAAGACTTTCCTTGTATCTTATTATTTTATAAATAAGAAACTTTCAGCCAAAAGTGACATTTCCCGGGTCATATGGTTAATTTATTTATTCATTCATCACATATTTGAGTGCCAACTAAATTTAAGGTAGTATCATAAAGACTGGAGAATATCGAGATGATAAAGACCCAGCCCACCCTTACGTGAGGACTTAGGTACAAGGACTGGAAACAAGGTGTCTGACCATATAGGTATAATACCAATTGTTATGATGTATGGTCAACTAGAATGTATATAGTATTTTAAAGGAGACTAGAGATATGAAAAATAAGAAATAAGAATAAAGAATTCAGAAAGGACAAATTTGGAATTTGGTGGGATTGGGAAGGTGCATAAAGCTAAAAAATCAAGTAGGGATCACATCATAAAAATCTAGAGTACCCCACAAAGAAATATTGACTTTATTTTATTAAAAAATGAGGACTTACGGAAGGTTGCCAAACAGGGGAGAAATATAATCATAAGGAATGGTTCTTTAAGCAAATTAATCCAATAGCAGAATATCAGATGGTTTGAATAGTGAACATCTAGAATAGAAGGTTGTTGCAAAAGCCCAGGTGATACAGCACACAAGGACAGTGCCAATGGAGGCAAGTACAGGTCCCTTATGGCACTTATCTCCACTTGGCAGGGGCTGAACTCAGGGAAAGAGTACAAGTTATAGCTTACTCCAGAGAATGTTGGTGCTATTAAATGAAATAAAGTCCGTGGGAGAAAAAGTGAGTCTGGATGAAGGGGAGGACTTCAATACGGAATATACCAATGGTAGAGTCTTCATTTCAACTCGGGTGTTTGGTCTCTTATAGATACTGTCTTTCCTCAGAGTTAATTAAGAAATACAGTAGAACCTCCATAGCCGCACAGCTCCCTACATTGACCACCTTCTTAAGTTGACTTAATTTTCAAAGACTGGACATGCACCACACATACCAAGGCCTAGTTCCTTACATTGACCTCCTTGATATGTTGCCCACCTCCATATGCTGACCCATTTGTTACAGTCCTTTGAACTTACAGAGGTTCTACTGTAGTTAATTAATTGCCTAATAGTTAATAATTAATTTGTTCTCAGTTGTGGATCAGAAACTAGATCTTGCATATGTTTCAGTTATTAATAATAATTTTTATATTTTGTTTAATAACTATAATGTCATTGTATGAACAGTCCTTTTAATATTACTTTCCATAGCAAGAAACATTTATATCGTATTTACAACATCCAATATAGTATTCTAAGTACTTTAATTTTCTTTTCTTTCTTTCCTATAAGAAATAGGAAAGAGAAGGGATCTCTCTCTTGCTCAGGCTGGTCTTGAACTCCTGAGCTCAGGCAATCCACTTGCCTTGGCCTCCCAGAGTACTAGGATTACAGGTGTAAGCCACCACAACCAGCCTAAGCACTTTAATTTTCATAGTAAACTATTATTATCCCCTTTTTACAGACAAATAAACCAAGGGCCAAGAAAATTAAATAATCTTACCTAAGGGTTTATAGCTAACACCTGGGAGAGCTGCGTTCATGACCTCAGGCAACTGGGATTCAGACTCCATGCTCTCAGTCATTGCCTGTGCTGCCACCCAGCTGTTATTCCCAGCTCTGTTCCAGCCTTCCTGACTTCTCTGATGGTGCTGCTTTCTGTTATCTTGGTAAGTTGCAGAAAGTTAGCTTTTCCTCCCTTCTGTCTCCTCTCCCTCACTGCCCCTTTCCAGGAAGCCTCAGAAGGGTAACTTCTTCAAATGCTGCACACACACACAATCCACTTTCCTCAGGTTTGGGTCCTGCACAGACGTAGAAAGTCGTTTCTTACCAGCTTACCATCACTGGCTTACATATCTTTTTCTTTTCAAATCATACATGAGAAAGAGTTGGAGTAATGAGGGGCTAAGAGAATGTAAGTTAAAGCTTGTTTCCAGAAATCCTCTTCCCTTCAAGAAATTAGTTATCTACCATAAACAAATATTTTGAAATATTTGTTCTCCTTTATCTTACTATCTTTAATTTCTACTGATTCACTTCATTCAACCCCCACATACCTAAGGCAATAACAGCATTTGGGATTTCCATACTGTCTTCTAATTTCATTCTCTTATCTCCTATCAATATCAAAAATATCTTTACATAAAGGTAATAGTGTCAAGTGCATTTAATTAATTCCATGCCAACTCTAGAGTGAGATCTATATGAATGAGACTTTCTCATGTTCTGAGGTGGTCTGCAAAGGAGGGGTGTGGCTACTAAACGCAGCAAGCTCACTAACAAAGACACGTTATTTTAAATCTATTGGAAACCATACTGACATGATTGACTATGGATTATTCGATTTTACCTACTGTCTATGTCAGATAGCTTCTGAAATCATCTCTAGAACTGCCTGTAATTCCTTAATGGGCAAGAGCCTGATCTTCCAGGGACAGGAGCAATTACTTCTCTGCCTTTCAAATCTCCATGCTACAATAGCATATTAAATTGAACTCCTGGAGCAAGAAGTCATAACAGACTTATCAGTAGTTGAGCTTTATTTCTAGGCTTTTTTCCCCCTATACAACACAAAATCACAGTATTTATGCTGGTGGGGTGATACATGATTAATAGTGTAAGCTGTTTGCTAACCTAGTGTTTCTAATCTTCCTTTTCTCCTGAAAAGGTTTCCTTAGCTATCTTGCCCTGTTTTTCTTAGGTGCCAAAGTTTGAAAAGTCACAATGGTAGATTACATTTGTAAATGCTGTAAAATGCCAAAACACATCCAAGATATAATTATAAACACTCACGGGGAATGGAGATAAGTAAGCGAGAGCGTCGTCTTGCTCTCCATGCCTCCTAATAGATTCACCAATTGCAGATCATCTGCAAAGTAGACCCCACAAAGTGTAATAATTAGCAGTTTAAAGCACTTTACATTTGCTAATTATTTAATCCAATCACCTCCCTATGGAGAATATTTAATAATGCGCTGACCTTAACATAAGAAGATTGTCCTGTTGAGCCGCCCCGCTTCTCCCAGTCCGTGCCATGAGTTACTTTGCTAGTAGCAGGAAGGAAGCTGATCCTCCTTTTCACCCAAGCCCCCTGTGACCAACAATAAGCATCTTCACTGGTTGATGAGAGGAAGGACCACAGAAGCAGGCCTTGGCTACCGATAAGACCACAACAGCCTCAGGAAGGGAGACAAGGCTGTCAGTTTCATTAGCTCCATGCACTAATCAGCTTAGCTTCTTCCACAGGAGATAAGTGTGGATGTTTTTCTGCAATAAGTCAAGCTAAAAAATTAGCATCATACATTTTAAAATCTGGTTAAGAGTCATGCGCCTGCTAATCTTAACTTCTCGAACTTCTAGCTCTGGTTGAATGTGAGAAATTGTAACTGGCATTAACAGGCATGGAGAAAAACAATTCCTTAGCAGGGGACTAGAGTTCATAGAGACTGATTACATGAGTAGATACATGCAGGACAAGAGAGTAAAAGGAAAGAAAGTCCACAAATACAAACAGAAGACAAGGCAGGAGCCAGAAACTCAGAAGAGAGCAGAGACAAAACTACAATAGTTAATAGAGATATATTGGTCGTTCACTTGGAAAGAAAAATGAGAAAATCATTTAAAGCTAGATGGTAAAAATCTACCTGGAAAACTCCTTTATAGGTAGGATGTATAGTTATCATCTAAACTTGGGGTGAAAAAGGAAACACCAGTAAGAATTCGTCAGAACCATGAGCACTACTGAATCTTTTATCCCAGCCAAGCAGACTGAATGTTCATCCTACATAGTTATGGGAATTACTGAGCAGAGAAATGAAGAAGCATTTCTCATAAATGAGGAAATATAAGAGAAGCAAATCATGTCTTGGGTCATTTTTATAAGGTTTTTCCTTCTATGAAGAACTGTTTTTCTTTCTATCTGCAGTGGAAGAAACCTTCCCTAAAGGCCTGGGACTTTGCATACAGATTTAGAGAAAAACGGGTAAGACCAGAGTCTCAAGTTATTGCATATTCGTGTACCATATTTTCTGCATGGGTAATTATTATGGATTGAGTTGTGTCTGCCTAAAATGAATAGTCTAAATCTCTGCCCCCCGCCCCATATGACTATATTTGGAGATAAGGCTTTTAAAGAGGTACGTAGGGTTATATGAGGTCACAAGGGTGATGCTCTAATCTAACAGAACAAGGGTCTTTATACAAAGAGGAAAAGGCCCAGATATCTGTCTTTCTCTCTCTCTCAGAAACAGCTGTGTGAGGGCATAGCAAGAAGGCAAACCCCTTAAGGAGAGTGGCCTCAGATGAAACCAACCCTTGATCTTGAACTTTTGGTCTCCAGAACTGGGAGAAAACAAATTTCTGTTGTTTAAGCCAACTCACTCTGTGGTATTTCATCATGGGGGTCTCAGAAGACTAAGGCAATCGTGAAGTGTTCATTTTATCAGTAAGAATAAACAACAAATTCAGAAGCATCTTCTTTACTGTCTGCCTGCCCTTTGCTGCATCTCAGAACTTCACAGTAGTCTCATAAGATAGGTGAGCACATGAAGTCAAACCTTAAGGGCAGATTCTATTCCTAGGTCCTCCTAGAAGAGTGAAAACATGAGGAGAAAGAAGGAAACGTGAAGTATGGACCTGTTAAAATAAAAAAATGAGGACTTGCTGCAAATCTAAAGGATGACCAAGGTTGACAGAAACACCAACTTACATATCCATGACCTGGCAACCAGGACAACCATTTCAGCAGCCCTAAGCCAGATGGACTACTTTGTGTGCCAGCAAAAGAGAAGCGGGTACCTACCATAGGTTTCTGGGAGACCAAGAACTCTTCCTCATCTTCCTACATGGGTTTTCCCCATGTCTACTAGAGGCTGGGAGATGCAGAGCTCAATGCTTAGGAACCTGGTAATTAACTGAATCTGTATGCAAATTCTTGTTCTGCAATTTCCTAACCATGCAATCTTGAATATGTGGTTTATCCTGCCCTCAAGCTCCATATTCCAACAATGCAAAATGAGTAAAATCATATTAGCTATTTATTGACTCCTTTGAGGAAAACATTGCCTGCCTGCTCTCTTTGAAAAGGTCAGTCAGTATCCCTGGGGTAGATGGGGAAGAATGGATGCCACTCTGAGTCACTAACTCCATAGGTTTGCTTTGGTCTTCTATTATTGGTGTATACAGGTGTGTAGGACAGAGGTGGATCAAAAGGAGGGGGAAGACAGAAAGCTGTCAAGAGAGAAATACTCATTTCAACTGTTACTAACTTAGCTCTATTTGCCAAAGCATCCTGAAGGCAATAAACACTGAATGACTGACTTGCACAAAAACCTTTTCTGAACAAAGAGTCCTTGCTACAATTAAGTGCAATGCTTCTAACCAAGGAAGAAATTAACCTGTGGTGAACTGCTGACCTTTGACGTTCATGCCTGGGTCTCATTCGCACAGACCTCAAACTGAGATAACCCCTCACTTTTCCACACTGGGGCAATCTGCACCAATGGCCCAGCACTATGCAAAAGTAGAGCTCTGTATTGATTCAGAACATCCTCCTTCCTAGGGAATCGTTTAATATTGATTATTATTATCATATTTTATCGAGTGCCAGCAAAGGATGACAACCTTTAGAATCAATTTGCACTCTTTAGTTCTTACTAAAGATTTTTATTTACAGTAATACCCTTCAGATTTTTGGCACACTCACCCTTTTATTGAAAGGCCATTCTGAATCTATTATTTTATGACCATGAGTGGTTTCATTTCCCTAAAGTGGAAGGCTGCTTGCTTTAAATGTAGAGTTGAAAATGCAAGGTACTTAGAAAATTTAATTTAAAAGCCTTAGGTAAATGGTCTCTGGAATGAGCTATTTGTATGGTGAACTGTCATTAAAGACAAACTGTCATAAGTTCATCCAATATTTCATTTTATAGTACAAGTTCCATTAAATTTTCATAAGCGCTACTGATGTCACATCCCTTTCAAAAGTGTACCTAAGCCACAAGCAAAGTTTTCTTCTGGTGTAGTCTTACTCAAAAGTAGATGTCCTATCAGTGTTTACCATGAAAGCTGGGATGGTTTATGAACCTAAGTGCAAAAGAAACAGAAAAATGATCCCACTAGTTAAGGATATTGACTCATTCTATTTAACATTCATTGATAACACAGATAAATGGTGGGTAATTCAGGAAGGCATGGACTAGCTGTCCTAAAAATCCTTACCAGAGGCATAAGTTCAATAAATTAGTTGTTGGGTAAATTTTTTATTTCATTGTATTGGTCCTACATTTTTCTTTTTAAAGTTTCAAGGAATTCAACACTATTAATGTGGCATTTGGCAATTGAGTCTATATTCACCCATCTAACTCCTTAATCATAACCTCAACCCATCCTTTCCATCATGATTATATTTTAAAGTGAAATTATTAGAAATAAACTCTTGATTAAAATTGAGCATTGTGTCTATAATAAACCACTATGCTAATTACTTTTAAAAGAATGTAATTTCTACTTGTGCTATCAGTTTCAACTTACAACATGCATTTTCAAATCACTTTCATTTCTTTTCCCAGTCTCATTTCCAATATTCCTGTGATAATTTTAGAGGATAAGTTAAAAACATTGGTCTTATTTTATAAATGAAGAAATAAAAGAATGTTATTTATGAAATCACAACCACCTAGTACAAGAGTTAGACTTGGCTCCCAATTTACAGTTCAATGCTCTATTTTGCACATGGTAATAAAATACCAGGTAATTAACTACATACAGTTCTCATAACATCAGTTGAAATGTTTATTTGAAGTGTCTTGAATAAATTCACACCAGCGGGAGGATATGATATTAGATCTAAACTTATATCTTCTCATTTTAAGTGTAGTATTCAATTATTCCATAAAGTATTTTATCTCTATGGTGGAATTAGGTCCAATATATCAATGTTTCGCTTATATATTTATTAAACCCATTTCTCCCAATGTGTCAGACTATTTTACATACAAAGATAGAGCATGGCATAGCATGAAAAATGTGGGCTCTGGAATGAGATGGTATCATGTACTAGCTGTATGTCCTTGGTCCAGTTAGCTTATCTGTACTCAGTTTTCTCACTTACAAGAAGGGATAAATTAAGTACTATGTCATAGTGCTGTTAAAACAAATAAATTGCTTAGAATCATTTCTGGCACATGTAAATTTCTTGGAAAGTCACATCATACTAGTTGTCTGTAGATAAACAATAGAAGTCAATAACTACACAAGCATAGTCATTGCTTATTGCACACTTAACCCATTTCAGGTACTGTGGTGGTTGTGAGCTAGCTTCAGATTGCCCTCAGAAACAGTTCACATTGTCTTTTCTTTCTCTTAAATAAAATCATGAATAGCTCAGCTTTTAGAGAAGGGTTTTGACACCCCCCGAAGATAAACCATATTCATAGCAACTAGCAGAATATACACAATTCAGAAGAAGGCTACGTCCACATTTCTACCAGCAAGAGTTTTCATAATTCCCTGTAGAGACATTGGTGATCCATTATTTAGGATAAATAATTTATATTCTGCCAGATGTTATGAATGATCAAGATTCAGAATTGCCATCAAACACTGCAAGACCTTCTCTTTAACTTCATGCTTTGTTTCTCTCAACCACATAAGATAAAGGAGATAAGAATGTTTAAGAAGAGCTATGTTGGCTCAGTGCCTATAGCTCAGCGGCTAGGGCACCAGTCGTGTATACCAGAGCTGGCAGGTTCGAACCCAGCCCAGGCCTGCCAAACAACAATGTCAACTGCAACCAAAAAATAGCTGGGTGTTGTGGCAGATGCCTGTAGTCCCAGCTACTTGGGAGGTTGAGCCAAGAGAATCGTTTAAGCCCAAGAGTTTGAGGTTGCTGTGAGCTGTGACACCATGGCACTCTACCAAGGGTGACATAGTGGGACTGTGTCTCAAAAAAAAAAAGAAGAGCTATGTTAGTAATAGCAAGTAACCAAATACTGACTGACTTGAGTGGTATTTAGGCTGTGCAAGTGCACAATTACAGATATACCTTTGTTACTGAAATGTATTTTTGCAAATCTGTGTACCAGTCCATAATTGGAATGTGCTACATACTTGCCTCTCTTATTTTAATGATGCTACTTTGGATTTCACAAGTTTTTCTAAAAACATAATTTTCAGCTTATAGCAAAACAGCCTATGTAGGATTAAATGATGAAAGAGAGATGGTAAGTACTTAGAAGGTATGAAAAGAATCAATGAGCAAATGGTAAAATGGCTAAATTATACCTATTAGTATTTGTTATTATAGGAGAAAGAGACAAAGAGAAGGAGGAAGGAATAGAGGGAAGACAGAGGAAAAAAAGAGAAAATATCATTATAGATCCCCTATTTTTTCCTAATACTGGCATATTTAATATGTAGCTTTTAATTATCTCTACTCATTTGAAATATAAAGAGTAGAACAGTCATTTAAGTAAATTACAGTAAAGGCACAGGATGGAATGTTAGGAAGCATTAACATTACAGTATTAGAGTATATTTAATGCATGCTCACATACATTTCATATTATAGGAAATTGTTCATGATCATATTAAATGCAAAGGCAGAATATATAAACCATATAAAGAGAATAAATTATATATAGTATAAAATTGTGTTTAAATATGACACATACACATAAGAAAGAAAAGAAAGAAATACGCCAAAACATTAACTAATAAACCTTAGGTGATGATATTATGTGACCCATAAATAAAACTTATGTGCTACTTACAATTTTCTGAGGTTTTTTTATTTTTTCTTTCTTTTGAGACAAGGTCTTGCTCTGTGGTCCAGGCTAAAATACAGTGTCATCATAGTAGCTCACTGCAACCTCAAACTTCTGGGCTCAAGCAATTCTCCTGCCTCAGCTTCCCTAGTAGCTGGGACTACAGGTGTACACCACCACACCTGGCTTATTTTTCAGGTTTTTATAGAGACAGGGTCTCATTTTTGTTCAGATTGGTCTCAAACTCCTGACCTCAAGCAATCCTCCCACATCAGTCTCCCAAAGTGCTAGGTTACCAGCATAAGCCACCACACTCATCCCTAATTTTCTAAAATGTCATAATTTTACAATCAAAAAAATTTTTAGTTGTTTTTAAAAAACCTTCAAACTAACAAATCTAAATAATTAGAATATTTTCTTCCAATGGTAAAAAAACAATTTTTTTTTAAATTCTATGTTACTTTATTTTAAAAAGAATGAAAATTAAATTTAACAAGTAAACTGTTGTATGTTGTTCTTATTAACTTTATATAAGTTTGTCTTTTTAGATCTTCAATAAGATGCTCTTGTTTGCTATCAAGTAAGCAAAGTCTAAGCAAATAAGACATTCAAATTCCTACAACAACATTTTTTACTAAAGATCCCTAAGTTTTCCAGGACTAGATCTAAATTCAAAATTGTCAATATTTAAGACATATATGTGTAATGTTACTATTTGAATTATCTTTATTCATAAAATCTTTTTTAAAGGTTTAAGATTAAAGTTTTTCAAAAGTGTACATACATTAATATTTTCTTAATAAAAGTATTTTTATTTCTTTTAATTTGATTAATATGAGGGTACAAATGTTTAGGTTATATTGTTTTCAATTCCAAGGTAAAGTTCAAGTTGTAGTTGAGCCCTTCACCCAGGGTATGTACTGAACACCCTCCCACTGTGCACATCACGTGGCATCCCACCAATCGCCCTTCTTCCTCCCTCCTTTTTTTCCCCTCCCCCTTGCTAGACTATACTTGTGTTTTTTCTTTCATGTGGGTATGCATTTGTTTATATATTGGTTTCATATTAGTATGGAATACACTGGATACTTTTTTTCCATTCTTGAGATACTTTACTAAGAAGAATGTGTTTCAAGTCCATCCAGGTAAACACAAAAGATGAAAAGTCTGCATCTTTTCTTATGGCTGAGTAGTACTCCATGGTATGCATATACCACAGTGTGTTAATCCATTCATGATTACTGATGGGCACTTGGGTTGCTTCTATGTCTTGGCAATTGTGAAATGAACTGCAATAAACATTCTGGTGCAAATGTTCTTGTGGTAAAATTAGTTTTGTTCTTCTGGGTAGACACCTAGTAATCTAATTGCAGGATCAAATAGGCCAACTTTTAGTTCTTTGAGAATTCTTCATACTTCCTTCCATAAGGTTGTATTAGTTTGCAGTCCCACCATCAGTGCAAAAGTGTTCCCTTCTCTCCACATCTACACCAGCATCTGCAGATTCAGGACCTTGTGATGTGGGCTAATCACACTGAAGTTGGGTGATATCTCAGAGTAGTTTTGATTTGCATTTCTCTGATGATTAGGAACAATGAGTATTTTTTCTTTTTTGGCCATTTGTCATCTTCAGAGAAGATTCTGTTCAAGTCTCTTCCCCACTTATAAATGGGGTTGTTTGCTCTTTTGTTATTGATTAATTTGAGATCTCTTTAGATTCCAGGTATCAGTCCTTTGTCAGATTCATAGCACGCAAATATCCTCTCCCATTCCAAAGGCTGTCTATTTGCTTTAATTGTGATACTCTTAGCTGTGCAGAAGCTTTTTAGCTTCATCTTATCCCATTTATTAATTTTTGATGTTGCTGCATTGTCAAGGGAGCCTTCTCATAAAATCTTTTCCCAGGCCAATTTTATCCAGCATTTTCCCCATACTCTCTTCTAGAATTTTTATTGTTTCATGGCTTAAATTTAAATCTTCTATCCAGTGAGGGTCAATTTTTGTCAATTGTGAGAGGCACAGGTCCAATTTCAATCTTCTTCATGTGGCTAACCAGTTCTCCCAGTACCATTTATTAAGTAGGTATTCTTTTCCCCAGTGAATGTTTTTGTTTTTGTTTATCAAAGATCAGATAGTGATATGTGACTGGATTCATCTCTAGATTCTCTATTCTATTCCATAGATCTACATCTCTATTTTTGTGCCAGCATCATACTGTTTTGACCACTATAGACTTGTAGTATAACCTGAAGTCTGGTAATATCATATCTCCAGATTTGTTTTTATTTCTAAGAATTGTACTGGCTATTCAGGTTTTTTTCTGGTTCCATATAAAACAAAGTTCTATTTGTTCAGGTTCTTCAAAGTATGACATTGGTGCTTTGATGGAGACTGTATTAAATCTGTAGATTGCTTTGGGTAGTATAAACGTTTTAACAATGTTGGTTCTTCCCAGCCACAAGCATGGTATATTCTTCCATTTGTTAACATCTTCTATTATTTCTTCTCTCAGGGTTTTATAGTTCTCTTTATAGAGATCTTTCACATCCTTTGTTAGATACATTCCCAGGCATTTTCTTTTTCTTTGGAGCTAGTGTGAAAGGTATTGTGTCCTTGATTATATTCTCAGCTTGACTTTTATTGGTATATATGAAGGCTACTGATTTGCAGATATTGATTTTATATCCCAAGATGTTACATTTCTTGATCACTTCTAAGAGCTTTGTAGTAGAGCACCTGGAGCTTTCCAGGTATAAGATCATGAAATCTGCAAAAAGCAATAATTTGACCTCCTCTGTCCCCATTTGAACACCTTTGATCCCCTTCTCTTGCCTAAATGCAATGGCTAGGACTACCAGCAATCTGGCATGTCCTACTATGTTGGCTAGTAGTGGCAATAGTGGGCATCCTTGTCTAGTTCCAGTTCGGAGTGGAAATACTTTCAATTTTACTCCATTCAATATTACATTGGCTGTGGGTTTGTAGTAGATGGCCTCTATAGGTTTAAGAAATGTCTCCTCTATGTGTATTTTCTTAAGTGTTCTTGTCAGAAAAAGGATGTTGGATTTAGTTAAAGGCCTTTTCTGCATCAATTGAGAGAATCATATGGTCTTTATTTTTTATTTTATTTATGTGATGGATTACATTTATGGATTTATGTATGTTGAACCAGCCTTGTATCCCTGGGATAAAACTGACTTTATCATGGTGTATAACTTTTTTAATGAGTCACTGTATTCTGTTTGCTAGGATCTTACTGAATATCTTTGCTTTAATATTCGTTAATGATATTGGCCCAGAGTTTTCCTTTTTTTGTTTGGTCCTTTCCTGGCTTTGGAATCAGAATGATATCTACTTCATAGAACATGTTGGGGAGGATTCCCTCCTTTATTTTTTGGTATAGGATATGCAATATAGGTACTGGCTCCTCTTTGAAAGTTGGTAGCATTTTGGTGTGAAACCATCTGGTCCAGGGATTTTCTTTCTTGGAAGATTTTGTCTTGCTGATGTAATTTCAGTACTTGATTTAGGACTATTTAAAATTTCTAATTCTTTCTGGTATGATTATAGGTATTGGTCCATTTCCTCTACATTTTCAAATTTCTGGGTGTAGAGTTTTTTGTATTAATCATTGAGGATCTTTTGTATTCCATTATATCTGTTGTTATTTCCTCTTTTTAATTTCTGATTTAAATTATTAGAGATCTCACTTTTCTGTTTCTGATTACTCTGGCCAAGGGTTTCTCGATTTAATTGATGTTTTCAAAGAACCAATTTTTTGTTTTGCTGATCTTCTGAATGCTTCTTGTGTTCCTGATTTCATTTAATTCTGCTCTGATTTTGGTTATTTGTTTTTCTTCTACTAGGTTTGGGGTGGGATTGGTCTTCCTTCTCCTGTTGAAAAGTATTTTTTAGGGCAGCACCTGTTGCTCAGTGGGTAGGGCACCAGCCCCATATACTGAGGGTGGTGGGTTCAAACCCAGCCCAAGCCAAACTGCAACAAAAACACAGCTAGGCATTGTGGTGGGTGCCTATAGTCCCAGCTACTCTGGAGGCTGAGGCAATAGAATTAGCTAAGCCCAGCAGTTGGAGATTGCTGCAAATTGTAATGCTATGGCACTCTACCGAGGGCAATGAAGTGAAACTCTGTCTCTAAAAAGGATTTTTTAATTAAGAAAAAATAATATTTTGTGTAATATAGTGACTTCCTAAAAAGTCAAAAACATAATTTGAGATGTACAGTGAAAGAGCAATATATTGAGTACAGTAACACTAAGATGGGGATCTTGATTTATGAATGTGAAAGAGAGAATAAGAAAAGGAACTTGGAAGCAAAAAATTCCAAAAGAAAATATGTATTAGTTACTTCTAGAATTTTTTGCTTCCATATTTCCTTATATATTTTTTCTCATAAATACATATATGTGAGTTTAATGGGGACAACATATCTAAAGAACTTGGTTGAAATTCACCTACATGTCACACCAAGAAAAGCAAAAAGACAGGTTACACAGTAGTTAAGCATAACACATTTGAACACCAGCATTCTTACCTCCATTAACTTTGTGGGGCTACAGCAAACCACTATGTATGAATTTGGTGGGGGGTGTGTTGGGGATGAAAATGTTAATATCATAGAGATTCTACACTCCATATTCCATCTCATAGAAAAGTAAGCAAGTACTGTTAATCCTGGAGAACACCTTTAGCAAGTTCTTCAGCCTTATGTGTTATTCTTAACTTGACTGCTCCTTTTTCTCCCCATGAAGAGGTTTAATTTTTCACTTTGAAGCACTATTGGTATAAAGCATGCCTCATTAGCTTGTGGGAGGTAACTGGTATTCATTAATTCAGTTCTCACTTCATTTGCTTTGCACACAGTCATAATTAGCTTCCAAATAACTTAGGTAACTTCAATAGATTTATGACTATAATTTTACTCTACATTTGTTTTTTTTTTTACTCCCTTTTTTTCCTTTTCTGTATTCTGTTGAAGTTAAAATTTTAAAGGACAAAGCTATTTTGGGTAGTGACTTGATGTTAACATTTTGGGCATTCAGTTGTCTCATATGATTAATACAGAGAGATTTTTTGGCATTTTAGTAATTCTCTTACCTTGCAAACTCTGATAAAAAGGCAAACAATTGATTTTTTTAACCTGTTGAAAAATATTTTTAACTATAAATTCAAAGGGGATTTCTAAGGCACATGCCATTTTGTCATTCTGTATCTGTTGCTTCAATCTTCATAGAATATATCAATGTTACATTTTTTAAATCTGTTTCATATGGGAATTATACTACATCAACAAAAATCAAGGCCATGAGTGGATGTTGATGTTATGGTAGATTTAAAATAAAAACTAATCACAATAAGTTTGCACCTCCTTGAATGAAGAGATAGAATCTATTTTTCTTTCTCCTGAATATAGGCTTAGCTATGTGACTTCTTTAGCCAAAGGACCCCAGAAAACATGAGATAAGCTGAAGCATGAAGAAAGCTTACACACTGGAGCTTGCCAGCTTGCCTATACCTGTTTTAGAACCCTGCCTTTTAGAACCCTGTGAAGAAGCCTGGGCTAGCCTGGCTAGGTGGATATGTGATCCAGTCACCCTGGTCATCTAGGGCACTGTCACACTTGTGAAAAAAGACATATGGAACTAACCAGAGATCTAAGCCAACCTGTCAGCTGACTGCAGTCACAGGAGTGAGCCCAGGTGAGACCAGTGAGACCGTCAGAACTACTCAGCTAGGCCTAGCCCAAACTGTTGACCCACATAATTGTGAGCAAATGAGCTAATGATCTTTTCTAAATCACTGTTTTGGGGTGATTTATAATACAGCAAAGCTTATTGATATAATTGATACTTTTTAAAGTATCAAAATAAATGTAAAGACTTCTCCTTAATAATGACCACTAATTGATTTTAGAATCAATTAATCAAGGAAAAGAATGATTAAAATAGCCATGGGAAAATATAGAAACCGCCCTTTGAAATAACTTGAATAAAACTACCACAAAGAAACTTAATATATTCTCTAGATACCCACTAAATACTCAACATGGTAAAGATAGCAAGACATAGAAGGTAAGCAAATAACCAAATATAGCTGCTACTCTTGAGAAGTTTACACTGAAAACACCTCACTTCTCCAGAACTAGATCATCAAGAAATCTCATTTAGTTTCATCAGTAAGAAACAGAAGAAAAGTAAGCAATATGTTTGACATCATAAACTTCATACATTAAAAACTTCTATTCTTTATCATTGGTGATAAAGGTCCCTTAGGCCTTCATAAGAGGTTAGTCTAACTTTATGTGTAAATCTAAAAAAATGGATCATCTGATTTTCAAGGAAAAATATCATATTAAGGCATCAAGTTAGGGAGAAAATCGCTTACAGGTAGGCATACTGATATTAAGGAGAAGAGCTGATATAAATGAAACAATTGACAGAAAACATGAAAATAGTATACCCAGTAACTCAAGAATCAAGACATTTGAGACCTCCAAAAAGCCCTATCCTTTTCAGTGGTTCCCCATCATACACACAGGGCGTTAGTTCATGTTCCCTATGAAGACCTAAGTTTTCAAACACCTGATTAACTGTGTGTGAGCATATGCTGTTTAAAACAAAACAATTTAAGATGAGCAAAGGACTTAAATAGATGTTTCTCCAAAGAAAGTTCAACATGAAGGATGTTCAACATTCTTACCACACCACTATTAGGACTTCTTTTATCCCCAGTTTACAGGTGACAAAAATGAGGCTGAAAAATTAACTTGTTTAATATCTCAGTCAGTAGGGAGAGGAGTATACAACTACATTAGTAAAAGAATGCAAATGAATTGAAGAGCTCTGTGTTTTCATGCTAGAATGAAGATTTTTCTCAGAGATCATAGCCCCAAATCACTGTAAAATAGAACAGAAACATAAACTCATAATAAATTAAATATATTGATGGTGACTCACATCTTATAACATACCTGTGTTCTCCAATCTAAAGTGTTTTTAAAGTTTGTTTTTCAAGTAAAGTGATATAACACAGGTTATATTGAAAATTAGTCATTGTCCAAGAGTAGAATGATGGTTGCCAGAGGCTGGGAAGGATAGCTGGGAGAAGTGGAAAAAGTACGTGCAAAAATGTAGTTAGGTAGTTAAATAGAATGAACAATATTTGATAGCACAACAAAGTGACTATAACCAACAATAAGTTAAGGTATACTTCTACAGCTTAAAGAGTAGAATTAGAATATTTCTAACACAAGGAAACAATAAATGACTGAGATGAGGGCTATTCCAATTACAGATTTGATTAACTCACATCATATGCCTGTATCAAAATGTCACATGTACCCTATGAAGATATATACCTATGTACATGTAATAATTCAAAATAAATTATTAAAAAAGAAAATGTTAGGTATTAACTAGCTAATATATCTCTAATTTTTAGGCTAGCATACCAAAATAAAATGTGCTTTAATTTAATATGTGCACTAGTGGAGTAAAAATAGAATTATGATTTTAATTTTACTACCAAATAAGTTATCTGATAATTCACATATAGTTCTTAAATTCTGAAGCACAGAATGTAATCTTTCTGAATAAATATAGATACAATTTATAGGTTGTATTTTTCAGAATCTTGACTAACTCCTTTTGAACTTTGTTGTCCCCTTTATCTTAATCAAATTATTACACTTATGATATGCACGCAGACAATTCAGAACTCTTATGATGTACCTAGACTATGGAAATGAAGCTGTATTAGTGAATATCAGCCAGGTGTCGCTTGTAATTTTTTTTAATATGTAATAATTATATATACCCTTCTCTTAAAAAGGTTGTCACAGTAATTTTGAACTCCGGTAATGGGCATGTCTCTAGACTTCACCAGCCTGTGGAAAGAGAGGGAGCTGCATTAACAGTTAGGTGTCCAAAATCCATGAGTGCACGGTCCTGCCTGGCTCATGGAGGAAGGATTCAATACTCAGAAGGGTCTCCCGCCCAGGTATTTCTGCAGGTTTCTGAAAAGGGAATTCTAAATCTGCTATGTTATCTGCTCCCAACTCCTCCTTCTGGCAGTGGCCTTCCTCTGTCAGTTACTTCCATACCTTCCCATGACTTCTATGAAACTCCTGCACCCATGTCAAGGTACCACCTATGTGTTCCCAAAGCAGCTAGTCTTGGAGGAGTCAGAGCTATGCCAATAACTGCCTGAGACTGCAAATTTGTCTCTCTCACATTTCCTGCGCAGTGCTCTGCCACTGTCCTTAGAGTTTTGTCCTACAAGTATCATGGAATTTCTTATGAAAGCTACTCCTTCAGATTGTTCCC
Source organism: Perodicticus potto (assembly GCA_963574655.1). Lineage (NCBI taxonomy): Eukaryota > Metazoa > Chordata > Mammalia > Primates > Lorisidae > Perodicticus > Perodicticus potto. Next base: position 31,397 of record CAUYRH010046267.1, read on the forward strand.
CTCCATCATTCCATTAGGACTCAAAAGTCCACTACAGATGATAGCCATCCTACTCCCTCCATTATTTATATTTCCTCCACCTCACCCACAGATACTCCTACAATTTAAAAAAAAAAATCTGTTTTAACCTAAAACAAAAATCTCTTATATAAAGCAATGTATACTCCTAAATGTCCTTATGGGTCACCTGCACATTGGCTCAGCAAACAGTAAGAGGATTACTCTCAATTTGGTCTTAGCTAGGATCCACTTTAAATGGTCATGGACTAAAATTATTTTTATAATTTAAATGTAACAAAACAAATATTCAAACCACAAGCCAGAAATAGAAGCATGGTTATATAACATGATGACACATGCCAACATCAAGGGATTAAATATTATCCAGAAATACTTCCCTCTCTAATTATCCATTCCTATTACCCAAAAGAAAAATTAATCCCTGTCTGAAATCACCTGAAGGAGGGCCACTGGCTATTTCAAAAGTATAGTCTGGAAATTGATGAGCTGACATATTTTTTAAAACCTTTTTTTTTTTTTTTTTAATTTAGAATTTGCTCCATGCTTGGTGAGTTGGTCTCATATAAATCCTCTTTTCTTTGGATTTACTTCTTAGAAAATGCTTGCTACTTTGTGTGTGAATCCTAAAGCTCTTGGATGTGCTTTGAGTATAAAATACAAAGAAGTCATTATTCCCTTATATCCTTTTTTAAAACACCAAAGTAATTTATTTAAAATAGAAAGAAGTATTTTGCTATGAAGCAAATTGAGAAATTGCTGAAGTGTAAATATGCATTAATGCATGTATAGAAATAACTAAGCAAATACCTAAAGTATAAATTTGTCAAAAAATTTTAGTAGTTTTATATATACACATATATATGTATACATATACATATTTGTATGTGTGTGTATAGATGAAGGTTCATATATAATTTGATATATATATATTGAATGAAATAAAAATATTTTACCCCAAAATATATTTCTTTGACAACAGGGTGGCCATAAAGTTTGTGGGCAATTATAACAGTTGTAGCTATTAAATCACATATAAACTTTATGGGTACCCTGTATTTTGAGTTGGCTATATCAGAAGGCCAGCAAAAAGAAGTAGCCCCAAAAAGATGTCTTTTGTGGCGGAAATTTGCAGCTACAGACAACCTGCATTATGAAGCCTGGCCTTCCCTTGTTCAGATCTAAGAAAGAGTGAGAGTCTGACACCTTTCATTTTCAATCCTGTGTCAGACCTCATCAGACATAATGATTTTCCTTTTCCGCTCCAATGTCAGAAGATTTTCTGACACTATTTTTTGTTGAATTTGTTGATATTCCTCTCATTCCACAGCCAGAGGTTACTGACAATGTTGAGGACATTCTTTGGCCCCCAAACACAGTTGAGCATTGGTTATAAGAAGAAACAGCCTGCACAATTTGAAAAACTGATAGTTATTTTAGAACACACAAAGTTTATGGGAGCATTGGACAAAGCTGATCAGTACTGTGTATGTTACAGATTTACAAGGAGATACTATCAATGGCAGAAAAAAATTGTTCTTCTGGCTGATGGAAGTTGCAGTTCTGAACAGCTATATCTTTTAGTCATTAGATAAAAAGGAGAGTGGAGGAAAAGTGCAGAAGCACTTTATAGGAGAAACCCCATCGCTCAGTTTGTGAGCAATGAGAGGAACAGAAATTCAAGAACGAGGAAAGATCATCAACTGACACTGAAGAAAGGCTAAATGGTAAGATGCATTTTATAATGAAAAATGAAAAAAGATCAACAAAGGATTGCATGGTTTTCGGCAGAAGAAATGAGAAAGATGGAAAAAGAGAAACCATTTTCTACTGTGAGCAAGCAAAAGGAAGCCTGAAAATTGCTTTAAGAAGTATCATACTCAAAGAACTTACAAACAAGATCAGGTACAATGACTCATGCCTGTATGTAATCCTGGCATTCAGGAAGGCCAAGGCGGGTGGATCGCCTGAGCTGAGGAGTTTGAGACTAGCTTGATCAAGAGCCAGACCTCATCTCTAAAAACTAGCCAGGCATAGTGGCGGGTGCCTATAGTCCCAGCTATTTGGGAGGCTGAGGCAAGAGAATCACTTGAGCCCAAGAGTTTGAGGTTGATGTGAGCTATAACACCACAGCACTCTACTAAGGGCAACAAAGTGAGACTTTGTTTAAAAAAAAAAAAAAATTACAAACAAAATAAACAAAAACACATTAGTGATTTTATGTAAACTACAATAAATAATAAAATCACCAGGTGAAATCATATTTATGTTTTCCTCTTTTTAAAAATGTAGGATAATTACAAGTAATCCACCAACCTCTTTCCCACCCAAAATAAATAAGAGATAGGGAGTATGCAGGTGGCAAAAAAATAGGATTGGAAAGGATTTTAAGAGTATGTGTGTAGTATATGTTGGGTAAGGACCTTTGGCTTTGCTCAGGGATACTTTGATGGGGGTCTAAGTTCTGAATGCATGCTGTGCTTATGCATAGCCTCAGTGTGGTGTTTTTCTCAACTGCTAGTTATTTGTAGGCTGCAGTGGTGGTGTTACTTTGTGAATGTGCAGTTTCCGTCTCTTGTTAATGAGGGAAACTGGAAGTCTTTGAAGTCCTTTCCCTTTCTCCTGCCCTGGGCTCTTCTTAACAGGGTGAATAACATTGGGATACCTACTTTAATCTCTGGGACAGAAAGTGTTGCTTACAGTTAAGAATTAACTATAACCTGTATGATTGAGCCAGTAAATGTTGTAATGGGCTGTATAAGTTATCCTCCCTGCCAATAGGTGGTACTTGCAGGGAAGACCCAGCAGTAGAATTGTTGTTTGGGGACCTGTAACCCATTCTAGTCCATTAAGAGAATTACTCAAATGCCCCTGGAAGTGGATGAGAAGCTGGGGCTCCCCAGGATTCCTTATTCTTGTCTATCACAGCAGTGTTGGGTACAGGACGAGGGTGGATGGAACTAGGTCCAGCAAGCCTACCTTCATGTTCCCCAAAGGCAGGCACAAGAGTGCTTCAGTGGGGGTTGAAGGTTGGCTCCCAAGCCGTTGAAGACAGCCCCCAGGAAGGGGCTGAAAGGGCCCCACCAAGTCAGAAAGTCTGCTAGTGGGGGAAGGGCCACATGGGATTTACAGATGGCTGTCAGGAGTGGGTTTCACACTTTTTCCTCCTTCCCTGTTCAGAGGTCTAGTTCCAGTGTTTGACTACATAATACCAAACTAACTGAGTTCAATAGCAATGGCACTGAGGGCTGGGAGCTTGCTCCCTAGGATCCCACCTGGAATGGAAAATATGGTTTTCCTGTGGGGAAAGGGTGCTCCATGAGTGGGCTGTGGTTCAGAACACAGCACTCTCCTTTCAATTCCACCCATGTGGGCTCCCTTGCCTCCCAAGATTAGTTCACAAACCTCCCCCTCCATGCACCCGAGCAACACAATTAGACCTAGGGATATTGCAGCTGACACACAGACCTGTTCCCTGGTCCCTCAAGTTTAATGCCTGACCATTCCAGGGGAAGTATGCTGGCCCCAAATTGGTTGTGGACTGTCCAAGCAAGTTTAATGGCCCTGCACTTCAGGGTATACCCTCTTCTGCTAATGTAACCAGGTGAGCAGTACTGGGGAGGGATGGCAGGCAGAAACTGAGCCCCCATTGGTCCTCTGCAGGTCTCTAAGAGGAAGCTATGACCCTATAGGCAAAAAGCCTATAAATCTGTGCCTGAATCAGGCTCAGAGTGAGCTAGTGAAAAATCTTAACTAACACAATTTAGGAGAGACTGGGGGCAGAACTCCAAAAAAGACCAAAAAAAGACCAGAGAATGTTGGAATTAAAACTCCCATGATTGTAGGTCAGTCAGGAGGCCTGGAACTTGCATACAAGCTCTGAGTATGCTTTAGGAATTTCCATCTTGTATTGGTTACAGATTAAGTAGCTGCCTCCAGCTTGTTCAGGGTCCAGAGCAGGCATTCAAACTGCCTTCCTCCCCAACTACGCTGTGACCTTATCAGGATATGGGCAAGATTGTTGACAACCTGTTTTTCTTCATAGTTATTTAGAGTTAAGTTAAAAAGAAAGAAGAATGTGTATTTGTCAATCAGTAGATTTATAGGTGTTGTGAGAAATAATCAGTTTTTACAATGTAGTTGTGTGATTATTAATAGTGCGTATGTGCAAAACCAGCTACATAAGCTGGAGAAAAATAAAGTTTAAATGCTACTCGCCATGATCAGAGCTTGTACTCCCTTCTATTCTAAACTATTTCAATTAGCAGGCTTATTCTCTGAGTCATCGATCATCCGACTGGCCATCACGCAACATGAGCCTGACTCTGTGGAAGCCGCAGTGTGGTCGGTGCACCAACAGAAAAGCAGCAGCTGCTCCCGAGAGCCCAGCTCAATCACCCTTTCGGGCACCCTTGCCACTCAGAAGCAATGAGCAGGGAAGCGTAGGGGAAGGAAAAGACTGAATGGAGGACAGCTAGCACTGTGGTCATCTTCGTCCCTCTCCCCAGAAGGCAGCTCACCCGGAATGCACAAGCTCTCGGATCACACAATCACCCCGGTAACTATGCCCCTGTGGCCACTGCATTCTGAGCAATGTTTATGTGCAAACAGGTAACAGTAAAACTGAAGGACTGAAGATCCCTGGGGCGGACAAATGCACACAATGGGTGGAGAAGCAGTATGGCGCCTGCCACCTCAGCTCAGGTCTATGGTGATGTGAGTGACGCCAAGGAACTGGCAGTCCTGTGCTTTGGTTTTTGTTTTTTTGTTGTTTTTTCCTGCAGTTTTTGGCTGGGGCTGGGTTTGAACCCGCCACCTCTGGCATGTGGGGCTGCGCCCTACTCCTTTGAGCCACAGGTGTCACCCCACCTGTGCTTTGTTTTTAAGAAGGTTCCAGGTCTCTGACAGCAGTAGCTTTTGAGCTTGTGAGGGTAAAAAAAAAGATGAAAAAAGAAAAAGGAAAAAGAAAGCTCTCTAGCAGCTTAGGAGCTTGCTGACCACAATAGGTATGAGAGAAACAAATCCCCCATCTACTCTTTCTAGTGGGTCATCTCTGCCAATATCTTGTTTTTTGTTCTGCTCCACAACTTTTTTCAATGAAGAAATAGGTTCTGGCACTTTCCCCTCAGTTATGTCTTTTTCTTCTAAAATTTTTCCTTCTTTCTGAGATGAACTAGTGACCCAAGTCTCTCATCAGCCATATTGGGGGAAATATTGTTTTAGCACTCTTAATCCCTCTACCTTGCAGCCTAAAGTGATCAATAAGATGTTCCATGATTACATATCCCTGACAGAACATCTCCTGATGCCCAGGAAAGATCTGTAAGAAACACCCCTGGAGAATGCTGACATTACTTGATCCACAGATGGATCATATCTAAAAGATGAGTCTGAGAAATAGTAGGTGGACTATGCTGTTGTGTCCCTTATGGATGTTATGGAAAGTAACCAATTACCTAGGATAACACTGGCTCAGCTGACGGAATTAATAGTGTTCACCAGAGCTTGTCAATTGGCCAAAGATCAGACAGTTAATATTTACACTGACAGCCACTATGCCTTTAGTGTAGCTCACAACTTTGCAATGTTATTTAACCTCCTCTGGACACCCTATTAAGCATGGCTCTCAGGTCTCTGATCTTTTACAGGTCATTCAATTACCAAAAAAAAAAGGCTATTAGTAAAATTCCTGGACATTCTAAAACTGACTCTGGGGACTAAGGTAAACCATTCTGCTGATGTGCCAGCAAGAATAGCTACTATATCACCAGCATCAGATCAAACTATGAAAGAAACCATTCTTAAAATGAGCCCAACTAAGGGAATTCCAAGATGCATAAAAAAGACCCTCAGAAAAAGAAAAATAAATAAAATTAATTGGAGAGGGGGGAATTTTTTTCACCTACTCATAACCAATGGTACAGACTCAAAGACAAAACTGTTTTGTCTATGGAACTTCAATTACCTATGTTACAAAACATTGTTAAACTTACACATCGGGGATCTGAAGATATGATTACTTGAGGAAAATAATATTACTAAAATCCTTTGCACACAATAGCTTATAAGGTTTATGCTATCTGTCCAGTTTTCCTGGGTCAGATGTGGTACTTTCTTCTTCCTGCTGTACCCTTTGATATTTAGCAAAGGGATTTTATCCAATCATCTCCTATTCGAGGATGTAAATATATGTCAGTTATGATTTACCTGTTTTCCCTTTGGGTCAAAACATCCCCAAGTAGAAGAGCCATAGTACAGACCACAGGAAAATTTCTTATGAAACAAACAATTCCCTCCTGGGGGAAAGAATTGCACAGTAATAGAGAATTCATTTTACTGGAGGAATGCTACATTCAGTGGTAAAATCCACCCCTTCCTTCAAGTGTACATATCACCCCTACTCTTTGGATTTGTTATAGCACACAAATGGAATAATAGAAACTCAGCTGGCAAAATTTACAGAAGATGTCCATATTACAGAAGAATTCAACACTGGCCCAAGCTTCTTCCATTGGTATAGCCTAGAGCAACCCCTTTTAGAAAACATCTGCTACCTCCTTATGATATAATTGCAGGCCAGCCTCTGTAATTCAATGGCAGACTCTATGAACTGACCTTATTAAAAGGAGATATATTTTATTACTGTCAAAACCTCAGTCAACCTCTGTCAACTGAGTCTTAAAACTAAGTTGGTAAAAGATTCCTTTCACAGAAAACTCTTAGGAGACAAAGACCTCAAACATCACAACCTACAACCAGGTGACTACATGTATCAGAAAAGACATCAGCTGAAAGACTCTCCTACCTCACTAAAAGGGACCTCATCAGATATCACTGGCTAATCATTGTGCACCTAAACTCAAAGGAGTTGACCCTGGGATTCACATTTCTCATTTAAAGAAAGCCCCAGCTCCTAAATGTATTTCTAGAGATGATTGGTTAAAGACCTTGACTCCTCTAAGAAAAGACAACGGTAGGATCAGGGTAGACAGCACATCCCAGGACACGAGAGGAGGCTGTGCAATAAATTTTTTCTGTGTATTCCTTCTGCTCTCATGCTTCCCTCTTATGTCTGGATGTTTAATGATATCTCCTCCTTTATTTGATCCCTTCATCTCATATTGGGAAATCAAACTTGGACAGATATGAAAATGAGTAGACCCTTATTATCTCATATCAAGAAGACACTGAAATGCTACTGTGAACCCCTTGGAAAGACTCTAACATGCCTATGTTTATTACAGTTTCCTTTCAGGCACAGTATACTGTTGAGGTCCCTACTCAAGGAAAAACATCCAGGAAATCTTTGCCACTTCAACACCTGCTCAGTCAGTTTTTAATACTCAACAAATGGATCATTATATTTCTGTAAATATAGGTAATCAGTTATCCTTGGGCATGACAAAAGATAGTTACAAGCAGCCTATGTGCCCTATTATAGTATTTCTTCCCCCAAAAGATAGATGCCTTGTTTTTGTGGTTAGAAATCTATGAAACAATTTAACGTAACTGTGAATCACAAAATGGAAATCACTTGGTGGATTAAGTTCCCACTATAAAATAACATAGGAAAAATGTAGAAAGCCCTATTGCATACTCAGGCTACACCCTACCTAGGAGTAACTACCACTCACTTCACCTTGATTTGGAGCACCTAACATTTTAGGGTCCATAACTTATACCCAAACTATACAGGCTGGACGTAAAGTTCATGTGCCATTTACTGTGTTAAATTATTTTAAATTGCACAAGAGCTTTATATCCATGCTATACTTCTACCATAAATACTTGCTGGTGGATACGGCAACAATGGCCAACTACAAAGATCCTTAGGGGTGACAGGTACAGAACTGGGGGTGCTAGGATAAGCAAAGGGTATGTATGTATATAAAGAAAAAAAGACACTCTCAAGAAAAATCAATACTTACTAACCTAAATAAGCTAGGAGGAGTACTTTTCCAAAAAGAAAATAAGAGTTGGAAGTAGCATGGAAAGATGATGACACTATTGCAAAACAGATAAGTCAAACTGCCCAATTAATGAGAGAAAATGCCAAGGTCCAACAGTGAGAAGGAAGGTGTGTCTAAACTCAACAAAGTTGCTAGCTACGTTAAATTCAAATGGAAATGAAAGTTGCCTCTAAAACAGGTTAACCCTCCTATATGCAATACCACAAGATCTGTTCTTACAGAAAAACCTATGAAGCTCTTTTTCCTACAAATTTACTTCCAGGGAGTGTGATCTAATTTGCTGTACTCTTATAGCTTTAGCACTTTGTATATATGATAATCAGACTATGATGTAGTGCAACTAGTTAAAATAGAAATCATATTTAACAATACCCACATTCTTCCCATGGGCAGCCAATGAGCCATACCACACAATAACACTTGGAGCCTAATTTCTGTTTTGAATTATAAGTAGACTCAAGAGAAATGGTAGTGTGTACAAAATGTTTGGAATCCTAAATTAAGGAAACATGGCCTCTAGTTTCTATTTCTGGTCAAACAATATAGACCATATGGGAAAGGGAATTTTTGTTGGGAAGGAAAGATAAAGTAAGACGGTGACCATCTCAGGCCTCACCTACATTAAGACATTTGAGTTAAATAACACTACTAGTTGGTTTAACAATAGATTCAAAGAAAAATTATTTGGGGGGACTAAAGGACACTTACAATAATATATTGATAATCAAAATATTCTGGGAATTAGAACTCGACCCTGCATTAATTGAGCAGATGGATTTACCCATTTTGAAATAGTGTCATCATCTTTCCATGGGCTGCTTCCCAACCTTTTTTTTTTATTTTTGAGATAGAGTCTCACTATGTCACCCTCAGTGTGCCCTGTGGGGTCACAGCTCACAGCAACCTCAAATTCTTGGGCTTAAGAGTTTCTCTTGCCTCGGCCTTCCAAATAGTTGGGACTACAGGTGCCTGCCACAACACCCGGCTATTTTTTTGTTGTGGTTATCATTATTGTTTTAACTGGCCCCGGGCCGGTTCGAACCCACCAGCCTTGGTGTATGAAGTTTCACCTGTAACCTTCTAAGATGCACCGTAGGTATGGTCCCACCAATTACCCTCCCTCCATCTATCCTCCTCCCTCCCCTCCCCTCCCTTGCTCCTTTTCCCATATTCTTGTGCTATAATTGGGTTTTAGCCTTCATATGAAAGCTCTAAATTAGTTTCATAGTAGGGCTGAGTACATTGGATACTTTTTCTTCCATTCTTGAGATATTTTGCTAAGAAGAATATGTTCCAGCTCCATCCATGTAAACATGAAAGAGGTAAAGTCTCCATCTTCTTTTAAGGCCGCATAATATTCCATGGTGTACATACACCACAATTTATTAATCCATTCGTGGGTTGATGGGCACTTGGGCTTCTTCCATGACTTAGCAATTATGAATTGGGCTACAATAAACATTCTGGTACAGATATCTTTGTTATAATGTGATTTTTTGTCTTCTGGATATATACCTAGTAGAGGATTGTAGGATCAAATGGCAGATCTATTTTGAGATCTCTAAGTATTCTCCAAACATCTTTCCAAAAGGAATGTATTAGTTTGCATTCCCACCAGCCATGTAGAAGTGTTCCCTTTTCTCCACATCCATGCCAACATCTCTGGTTTTGGGATTTTGTGATGTGGGCTAATCTTACTCGAGTTAGATGATATCTCAGAGTAGTTTTGATTTGCATTTCTCTGATGATTAAGGATGGTGAGCATTTTTTCATGTGTCTGTAAGCTGTGTGCCTCTCTTCTTCAGAGAAGTTTCTCTTCAAGTCCCTTGCCCACCCTGAGATGGGATCACTTGTTCTTTTCTTGCTAATATGTTTGAGTTCTCTGTGAATTCTTGTTATTAAACCTTTGTCGGAGAAATAACCTGCAAATATCTTCTCCCATTCTGAGGGCTGTCGGCTTACTTTACTTACTGTGTTCTTGGCTGTGCAGAACCTTTACATTCTTTATGAAGAAGTACTTCTTAATTATACTCCCAGAGAAAGAGGAATGGTCAGATGGACAATTAGGCAAAATGATTCATCAGTTCTTTTATTCTGACTGGTTGAGATAGGTTTCCTGCTTTAACATATCCTAGCCTTAAGGTCTCAAGGATGGTGGGAGGAACATCTAGTTGGCTGGTCTTCTGCCCCACTTAAGCCCCCTTGTCTGTGATATACTACCACATTGGAGATCTGGTCATTGAAAAAAAAAAAGAAAAGAATGCTACATACTCATGAAGAAAGGAGAGGACATTAGCATGATAGAGGGGCTTCTCTCAAGCTGAGAAAAAAAGGAAAGCCTTTAGGAGCCTCTCACAGGAGTGAAGACCAGAAGAAGGACATTTTAGAACTCCAATTTGACCCTCTAGTCCTAATTAATGGGACCTACCTTTATCAGATCCTTCACCTATATAATTTGGTCTTCCAAGTTGTCCTTTAAAGGATTTTGTCCAAAAGGCAGGGGCAGTGTAAAATGGGTGTGGCCTAGGGCCTGTTTCCTATGTTCAAACCCAAAGATCTGAGCTCAGATCCACTGAAATGAAAGGCAGGAGAATTTTTAAGCACAGGGGTGACTGAGAGCAAGAGTTCCTTATGTGGAGACTGCCCATGTGATGAGGTCTTCTGGGTTTGCTACTTGTCTCTTATTGAAATTAGGCTCCCACCCTCCCACAGAGACAGGGAAATAGTGGCACTATCTTCCTTGATTACCAGGTCCTTGAAAAAAATATTAATGGGTTGTAAAAATGGCAAGAGGCTGGGAGAAGATTTCTATCTCAAAGAGATGGAAGAAGAATTCACATTCATACCTTTTCTAAACCAAATGTTCTAATAAAAGGGAGGTCAGGGCCTGTAATCAGGAAAAAACCAGTCTAAAGTCTAGGGGAACCATGAAGGCATCTTGATCACACACCTTCATGAGATTGATTAGTTCTCCAGATGAGAATCTGATGGGCACCCATGTTTGGAAACCAATGCTTTGAGATATTTAGAAAAACTCACAAAAGTGCCTCAAACTAAATTACATGGAATGTTAACTGTTAGGGTGGAAAGCTAGGTGGGTTCTTGCACAGATGAGAAAAAAAAATTCTCTAGACTAAGATTAGGATATAAAAGTTTTGAGAGAGGATACCTGAGAAGGGTGAGGTCTAGGAGAACAGCTCTTCTCAAGGAGATCACAAGGATACACCTGCAGGATCCTCTCCATGGTGACTCAGTTCTTGGAAATTTGTATACTTAACTTCCTGGAACTTGGAAATTTCCAAGTTCTATGAAATCCTGTAGTTCTGTAGGGGCTGGAATAGCATCTCCCACTTAATTCAAACTGGCCAATGAGAAGGGTACCTGTGGGGTAGAACATTTTGACTGTGAATAAAAAGGGAAAGACCAAGCCAGTTGGGGAGCACAGCCATTTGGAAATCTTCTATACCATAAGCTCCCTGCTAGTTAATAAAGCCCTTCCTCTTATAAACGTGGTGTTTGGGTTCTCTTTCTCTCCGTTGGGCCTTGTCTTCCTGCAACAGTATAAGTTTATTTTATGTTAGAAAGAGAAAGGAAATGAGAGGAAAAAGAGAGGAGAGAGCAGAGAGATGGTGTAACATTAGTCAGAAAGGAAGAATGCTCCCAATGAGATCAAGCAGTGGCTAAATTTAAGGAAAAGAAAGAAGGAAAGCAAAGAAAAAAGATAATTGCAGCCAAATTTACAAAGTACTGAGGATGTGAATGTTGTATCCATTTTCCGCTGGCAGTTGCTGACTTTTTTTACAGGTGTTTCCAATCCTGAGGCCCATTGTTCCTCAGGGACACTCAGAAACCCTTGAGGCTATAGAAACAAATTCTGAAAGACAGAGAGTTGATGAAATGTATAGAGAAAGAATTTACATTTCCTTTCTGTCTGTTCTTTGCCCTGTTTTGTGAAAAGGGAAAGGAGGGAGGAGCCTCTGCTGGTAAGTCTGCTAGGCAGAGAAAGAAAGCAGATAGAGAGTGAGATAGATTTTAGTCTTTATTGAAAAAAACTATGAGTTAATAATTTTCCTACTGTATCACTAGAAAGACCAACCATCCTCACATTAATGTAATAACACGATCGCATTTCATTTGTGTTGTGTTCATGAATTCTGCCCTTCCTCACGATATGTGACAGGAAAATAACTGTGGCTTTAGTGCAGAATAAAAATAAATAGAACTCAAATGTAGGGCTTCCAGATAAAATCAGGACACATGGCACGTACGGGTTTTCTGAAATTCAAATTTTACTGGGTACTGTGTACTTCTTTAGCTAAATCTGGCCACCATAGGTAGAAATTGGGTTTATGCATTTCCTAACAGCACGCAGAAAATTTCTAATTAAAGATCTTAAAGCTATTGCCTTAGTATTTTTGTGGAGCAGAATTTTTTTTAATGAATCAAGACAGACAGGATTCTTAAGGCTGTAAGCACAGTAACCTTTTAGGAATTGCCTTTTCCTGAACATCTATTCTTCACAACAGCCTAGACCAACAAAGCGACCTCTTGATGTGCCCGAGGCCAGGTGTCTCTCTCAGACATTGTCTTCGAGGCAAACCTTTTCTGCCCAGGGTGCCTTGATTTGTGGGAGCTACTTATTCTCTTTTAAATGTTAGGAACTCAGCAGGTGGAAATATAAATATTTTTTCAACTGAGTTCAAAGAACAGGAACAATCCACAAAGGACATCATCAAATGCTGTCCAAATTGCAACACCCTCAGTTCCAGGCCCCCACCAGATTCCAGGTTTGTGAATATTTTATCAACCATTTGAACAATAGGGAGCAGCTGACCTGCTTGGCTTAGTTATCAAAGGGATCTGTTGTTATCCTATAATGACAAAAGTGTGTCTGCATGACAATCTAACAGCAAAAGCCATTTCTTTCAATTTTATCCTTTAAAACACTGCCAGGTAATTAACTTCACAGCGGTTTTTGTTGGCAAAGTAATACTACAGATAAAATGAAACATTCATTAATAATTGACCATGAAAACTGTAGTTAAATACTGTTGAGCTAACATAATCACTAACAGAAAAAGATAGAGCAGGAATGACAGAGAGATGGTGGAAAGCAGAAGCAATCATACTGAGTGTTCCAGCTCTGAGGCTGAAAATTAAAGAAAGTGGGAGATCAAAAGGAAGAGGTGAAAACATCCCTTATAGTACTTGTATTTTCATATATTTATGGGCTAACCAATTGATGATTGTGTTCAAAGTCCAATACAATTTTCCCTTTAGAAAACACTTACCCAAGAAGAGGGTTTTGGGGGTGGGGAGATTGTTTGTTTTTTGAGATAGAGTTTCACTCACTGTCGCCCTTAGTAGAGTGCTTTGACGTCACAGCTCATAGCAACCTCAAACTCTTAGACTTAAGCAATTCTCTTGCCTCAGCCTCCGAAGTAGCTGAGACTACAGGTGCCTGGCACAACTCCCAGCTATTTTTTTGTTGTAATTGTCATTGTTGGCAGGCCTGGGCTGGGTTCGAACCTGCCGGCCTCAGCATGTGTGGCCGGTGCCCTAGCTGCTGAGCTATGGCCACCGAGCCCCAAGAAGAGTTTTATTTGTTAGACTCGGACAGGTGAAGGAACAGACATACAAGATAAATAACTAAAAGCCCATCACTGCATATGATGAAATACCAATTAAGCCGGTGATAACTATGCACCAACACAAGCACTTTATTTCTACTTTAAGACCTGTGTCTTGTCCATTTTATGGTCCTTTAAATGCTATTAACAATGACTCTACTGTCCTGTTACAAAGTGACTATTGTTTTTATTCTCTATACACAATCTTCTAAATGATTTTAGGCACAAAATTTAAAAAAAAAAAAAAAAAAGACTATAAATTTAAAGGAATCCCTAGAAGAATAAAACCCTTCTTCTGCTGTATCACTTTTCTGCAAAAAACCTGCAATTCCTTTTCTGCACAAAACAAAACAAAAGGCAAAGGAAATAATTTCCTTTCCATCTAGTCTAATGGATGCTCTCTGTGTATCTCAGCTTCAGTATCTAGATTTCTCATGCAGTCTGAGAAAAAAAAAATCACAGAGGGAAATGAACCTCACACTGAAGAGAGTTACTTTGTTTTCGTACTTGTGTGTTGTTAAAATGATGCATGTTTAAATTACTTTGATCTGAGGATCACCAAATAGTGTCAAGTCTTTCCTACTGATAATCAAGTATCTTGGAGGATAAATAGTAATTAAACTTCTATTTTTTGTAATAAGGAGACCCAGATACTGCACTTCCTCCTAAATTGCTATGGGCAAAGCTCAGAAAGGGATTGAGGAATTTTCCATTTTGGTTATCCTATTCTAGCAATAGACCATGTTATATCCTCAGGAATTATTTTTAATAACTTAAAGGAAAATGCAATGATGTTACAGCAAAAAGATACCAGGCAAGGATATGGCCATAAACAAAAATCTCCATGGCAAAATATTTGTGTTTGCACCTGTGGTGACATTAGAACGTCAACGGTCTGTTTTGAACTGGTCCATAATTTCTAGAGCAATTCAGAAATAATTGCTAATGTGCTTTTTAACTTGTAATTTTCAGAGCCATAAACCTTAAAATTCACTCTGGAAATGTTGGGGATCTTGATTATTTTAGAATATGAGAAAAGAAATGGCTGATGTCTTTTCCATATGTTCTTGTCCAAAGACAACAAGCTCTCTGGATCTCTAAGAGAAAGCTAGAATTTGGTCCTTTACACACAGAAGCAAGAAAAGGGGAAAAAAAGGAAAGCGATCAGCAGAGATGAGTATTTAGATTACATGGTTATCCAATGAACACACAAAAAGTATGCTTTTTGGATCAAATATTTTAATCACCTCGGAGTCTGAGTAAGATGAACAATATAGAATTCCCCACATTTAGTTAAAGGAAGATTATGACACAAATCACTCTTCTTTTTTTTTCAGTTGTCACACTTAAGTCAAACTCTTTACTTAAATCAAATATAACATCGGTATTTGGCTTTAAGGTGACAAAAATTATCTCTTTCTTTAAGCTAACACATAATTTATTTATGAAGGAAGATTTTAGGTAGTTTAGTGCCCAAATCCTAAAATCATTTTATGATGGATAGTTTGTGAAATTTCTTTTAAAGCTTTAACAATATATATTATTAGATATATACTTTTCCTATTTAACAAACTTGAAGTCTTCTTCACAAATCTGAAGCAAGTTTGGCTGTAAATATGCTAACATACACATGAGCCTGAAAAAAAAATACTGAATAAATGTAAAATAAATTTTGTTTTTTAGAGAAATTCTGAACGTAAAATGTTTTACAAGTGGCCTGACAATCCATTTCTAGTCCAATCAGTTGTCTTCAATGCAAATGAACTGACTGAAACAAACTGTTTCATCTCTGGTCTCAACCACAATTACAAACCAATTGCCTCCTTGGGGATTCAAGACACCTGCTGCTTTGGGTTATAAGATTCAGCCTCTAGTTTGATTGATGGCTGAAGGTACTGAGGAATGACCTGCCCACTTTCTCTTGAAGGAAACTACAAATATTTTTACCCCCAAATATGGCATTTTGGCATACTGGATTGACTGAAAAAGCTTCCAAGTCTTTTGGACCTCCCCTGTCCCAACCACATCTCTCCCAAAATCTTTGAAGTTTCTTTACCTGCCTGAGAGCCACACTCACCTAAGAAAACAATTGTTTTCCTTCTCCTATTTATTGCAGCAAGGAAGATCAAGAACATTGGCAGCCATGGCTCAACCCATTTTTAAAATAATACCTGTCTCTCAGATTGCTTTTGTCACATGTCACTTCTGACACCACTTGCCAAGGCCCAGGACTGGCCAGGTGGCAAGTGGGCCCAGCTTTACTAGGTTCCGGACGCGGACCGCTAAGTTACCTTGCTCTGGTACAGTTTCCCTTAGGTGCCTGAGGGCTGTCTACTTTAGCTGGAGAGAGAGAGTCTTAGAGATAATAAAGCAGTCTTCTTAGAATAGATAGTCTTTAGTAGAGCTTGATAATCTTCAGCAGAGAGACGCCTTGCTGACATTCTGCAGTCAGAAGAGGAGACAGTCAGAGTAAGCGGGTCTGTGACAGAATGCGCATGCTCCTGACTGCCTGCTCCTCCAGTCTAATATAAAGCTAATCTCGTGCCTCTCAACACCGCAGGTGTAGAGACTGCCAATTCACTACTGATCTCATCTCGTGAGCTCTCATGCTTGTTAGGAGAGCTAAATCCCTCTCCACGCCCTCTCCACCCAGGTGTTCCATTATTGAGCAATACAGGTATTTCTTATAACTCTCACTCCTCCTAGCCATAGGCTACATGGGCTGCAACATGCTTTAATTTCCAAAGAATCAGTACCAAACTGTTTCCTCCCATCCATTAGTTCTCCTAAGTATCCATCCTCCCTAGTAATCATTTATTGCCCCCTCAACAGAAGTACCTATATTTTTCATTACCCCTTCCCCTTTAAAATGAGGGTAAGCTTCTAGACCCCACTAGGATACTGGGTGATCACTCTATGATTTTCCCCGTGTGGACAGTAAATAAATTTGTGATTTCTTTCTTATTAGTCTGCCTTATTGTAGCTGGAATCTCTCTCTCTGCCAAGTCCTTAGTCTTAGACATCGGAAGAATGAATCCACCAACCACCACTAGTAAATGAAAGGATAAATTTTATTATAGGTAAGGGAAGAAAAAAAGTCAAAGCCTTCAGCATGCCAAAGGAGGGTTCCTGAGTGGATAGCCCATGTGGGCCTTCTGTCTATGGGTTTATATACAGGTTTTCCTACCCTGCAGGCAGCAGGGTTTGGGGAGATGCAATGCCGCAATTCCCTAGCTCCAAGGGCCTGAGGGCAGAAGTTAATTTTAAAATTTCCCTTGTACCTGAATGTGATCTTGTTTTTTTTTTTTTTTGTTTTTTTTTTAAGATAAAATAGTTTAATGAAAAAATAAATAAGTATACTATGTTAATCATCTGTATACAAGCGACAGCAAAGAAAAAGAACCAGATATTTTTGTAGGAGAAAAAGAATCTGAGTGTGTGTGTAATATTAAGCAGAATAAGGAATAATTTAACCAGAAAAGGTTATCTCAAAACTTTCATTTTAATACACTTAGATCCAATTTATAATTGTCTAGTTTCCCCAAAATATATTTCCCAGTTTGGCTTTGGTCAACTGAGAAAACAAAGGAAACAAACTCCTTTCTGCCTATCCTTACTATATTTAATCCTCTGGTAGTCTTCTTCTCTGAATACAAATACATTTAACACCATCTATTATTGAAATTTATGCTGGAGATATGACTGCTTTTACCCATAGCTGATGTTTTCTGATTATATTTCTGAAGGCAAATATCCCCAACAATAACATGTGTTGAAAGCTACACAAAGATACAGATTGACAGACAAAAAAAGACACAGACTGTTTAAGTAGTACAGATCTTGCAGAAATGGAAATAAAACAGAAATCCACCTGGGTTGGAGGTATAGGGTTAATTTCTCTTACTGAGGCTCAGGTTTCCCCTTGATTAGATTTTAACAGTCCATCTAAGTTCAAGAGAAGGAGCATCTTTCTTCTTTGTTAACCAAACATGCCCAG